>BRDA01012889.1:4250-17570 GCA_036984385.1 Crenuchus spilurus | reverse complement strand
TTATCATTTACACATTTGTCAATAGTTTTGAGACTAACCTCTCTCCATATTGGGGCCCCAAGTGGCTCAGCAGAATATTGCGCCGACACTGATGAGGGAGTTTGAATTCCCGTCATGCTGCTTGCCATTAGAGAGCAAAACTGGCCGTGCTACCTCACCATCACTACTACCATGAAGTGTCTGCTGGCTCTGGCATCTGCCAGCAGATTCATCAGAGCTCCAAATGCATTGGCACCCCAGCGACGATGTACCAGCCCAGCATGGAGGTGGAGAATGACTTCTCATGCATCAGACAAGGCTTGTGCTAGTCTTTAAACTCCTCGAAATACATTTCAAGCCATGTTTTTTTGATCAACCAATAGAAACCCAGTAATGCAGAAACACAAATGGATGTGACCATGTCAAACTTGTTCATTTGAAAACCCATTTTAAAAAGGTATAGTGGATGTAGATACTCTACCTCGTCACTGGTACTTATATGAACATTGGACACCAAGAGTAGGGGTGTCAATTACTAGATGATTCACTATTTCTGATAATTATTTTCACATTTATTTTGCAGTAAACAAAATGTTAAAGTTCTGTAAAAAAGGGAGAATCAAGTTAAACATGAAGGATGTTAAAAAAACCAACTTCTGGTGTTATTGAAGGTTTAGAGGGCAGCTGTCAGTCATTTTTATGCCCAAGCTGTGTCTGTAGTCAGAGATCCTGAGTACAGACAGCAAGTTCAGATGTACATTTCAGCCTGGCCCTTTAAGATGCCCCAGTAAAACAGTTAAATCATCCTTATGCAAGAAAACTTGCATCATTTGACATTTTGACTAGACAAACTTCCAAATAGGTTAAACTTCAACAACAGAATACACAAAACATTTTACAGTGAATCATTTAACCCAATCAGGACTTCAGAGAAACTAAAACATCTTTCAATACTGGACAGAACAGAACACACACATACACAAAATACAAATCAGTTGTTTGTTTATTTAACTAAAACATCGCAGATTACTCAGACATGAGAAATTAAAAGGGAAAAACAAAAAGGTCCAAGACTCCTACAATGACAAAGGCAAATTTCAAAACTGCAAAAAGCACTAACAAGGGAAAATGAAATACTGTACAGTGAAATTAGCCTACCACATTATTCAAATCAAGCCATTCTTGGAGCACTCAAATCTTGACTGTCAAATACATATGCAGCCAAATGGCTTATTTCAACCATGTCAAATCCTTATACGTCAATGTAATGCTGCGCTACAAGCCTTTAAAATTTACCACTTAGCATAGCAAAGTAATTCAAATCAGAAAAGCTGAAATACAAGAAATGCATTTTGAAAAAGCAACTAAACAAAGGGCGACAGAGGGAAGAATTACTACAGAGATTCCTCAACAGATCCGGTATGCATTTCTGATATTTACAATTCTCCATTTTCATGCAATGCTGAAAATGCATGTTCTCTCATCTGTGTGGCACCTTGAATCAAGTGCCCTGCAAGTGATCAAAGCCTGAAAATACCCAACACATGCAGCAATGTACGCTTAACTTCCCTACCAGCCTCAGTCCTGTGAGGCAGACCTAGAGCGTGAACGGGACCGTGATCGAGAAGGTGAACGAGAGACGGAACGCTTGGCTGGGGATTTGGAACGGTCACGATCCTCCTGAGGAGAAGGAGAGCGTGATGTGGACTTGGGCCGCTCACCATTTCCATTCTCCACTGGTGAGGCAGAGCGGCTTCGGGACTTCTTGCTCACAGACTTCTCCTTTGAGCGACTTCGAGAACCTCGCTCAGACTTGGGCTTGGAGCGACTCTTGGAACGTGACTTTCGGGCATTGGAGCGCGAGCGGGATTTGTGGCTGGCAGAGCGACTGCGAGATTTTCTGGTGCGGGACCTAGACCGGGATTTAGACCGGGACTTCTTGGAGCGAGATTTGGCAGGAGACTTGGAGTGTGACTTCCTCCTGGACGTTGAGCGTGACTTTTGAGCAGACCTGGAGCGAGAGTGCCGTTTGCTATGAGATCGAGAGCTGTTGAGAAGGGGAAAAAGACAAGAATAAAACCCAGGCACTCATCTACATAAATGGGGGAGAAGAGAGAGGGGAAAAAACAAAACAAAAACAAAACCCTGCCACCTTACCGAGAGCGAGACCTTGAACGACTTCGCGAACTCCTGCTCCTCCGGCTTCTGCTGCGAGAGCGTCGCCTACTACGGGACCTAGAGTTAACCAGAGTTCAGATTCATTATGTAGGATCACTAAATACATGCAAAGAAACTCAAGCGTTCACATAATTTTTAAAATAATTTAACGAAGACCAGCGACTAAAGGCAAACAAAGTAATTCAGATAAAACAAGCAATTCTGATATGAACACTCAAGTGACTATCATTTGGCAGTTGATTCTCAACCGGACCCCCCCCCACCCCCCCACCCCGTGTTAAACAGACTTAAACTCTACAGGGTAAGAAGACAATGTTGTATATTTGGCTACCTACCTGGATCTGCTTCCCGAGTAGGAGCGACGCCGCCTGGGCTTGTCTTCCACAAGACGGATTTTTCTTCCGTTGATATCACTTCCATCCAGCTTATCGAGTGCTCTCTTCATATCAGAGTGGCTTCGAAACTCGATCACTCCCTCATTTGTCCGTTCCTTGTGGGCATCAGCATAGGTCACCTCACCAGCCTGCCGCATGAAGTCCTAAAAAACTAAATCTTTAGGAGACCAATCAAGCTAATCTTTATTTACTTTGTTGCAATTCTACTTTACCTTGAGATCTTGCCAACTGCAACGACTGGACAAGTTCTCCACAATCAGCCGGTACTCTGTACGTACAGGAGGTCCATATTTGTCTCGGCCAGAGCGACTACTTCTGCTGTAACCACTACTGCCTTTAGAAAAAAAGTGAAAGACGATGCACAGTCAGACAGGGAAGATTGTTTAGGCTAAACCATGTTCAAGAATATAAATCTTAGCTTTCTGATTTTGTTCCACTGAAGTGTCAGAAATACTCCTTGTTGCAGTTCACCTCAGCACCAGATACACTGAAGAATCAATTTAATGTGATCTTTTTCAAAGGAAAAAGGAACAAAAGAAAAAAAAAACCCCTTGGCAGAGATTTGAATATTTAATTGAGCGCTCAATTGTGCATTTCTGGTTTTCATTCAACATCCTAACCTTAATATACTCTGATGAGCCCATGAGGTGACCTATGAGACCTGACATAATGAGGAAATGGACAAACCTCTAGTAATTACGGATAAAGCATGGTTAGAAGTTAGTTAAATCAAGTGCAAGCTATAATCACATATGGCCAACAGATGAGCACTACCAAGTACTACACACACATTCTTGACTTTGATGATGCCATGCTTTAACTAACTAAAGTGCACACTTTATCCAAATGATGGAGCAATAAAAATAAATAAATCTCATAGGTCTCCCTCCTGGGCTGCTCACTCCAAATAAGCTTTTTTGTTTAGGTGGGGAAAAAGAAAAGTTGATTCCACATATCCTACCCAGAATTAAAAGAAAAACTAAAAACCGGTACTATTCACATTAGATGCTGACAAGCATTACCTTTCTAGTGACAGCACATGTCAAAGCAACGGAAGCCCATTGCTCTTTTGATACAAGACTAGATGACTGCTATATGTTACAATAACCTCTCCGATATTTTGTTCAACATAAAAACCAATGGGTTTCCTCACCATCACCCTGGTCTATTGGCAAAAGGCTGCTGTCATCATGGCTTCCGGTTAGGTCAGCCAAGGGTCAAAGGGCAAAGGTCACACACACATTGTAAGGTGAAAGCCAAGGCCAAACGGGACAGGCAGTCATCTTAGCCTCAATGGACTCGGACTCAGCCCGCACTGGACTCTTTCAAATTGAAACATCAAGGACTTTTGTTAATGTTGATTTCAAATGTATACACATAGCATGATCACACGTCACATCTGTTTACATGCCAGCGAGGATGCAAGTAGATGTTTACTAAAATAAAATTCTACTTTATGTACCAGAAACCAAGGCACAGCCATCTGCTGACATGTAAACAGTCATGTCCCCAAACCTTCCACAGGATTTAAAACTAGCTTTTTTCTTTTAACATATCTGCCCCTCTGGCACAACATCCTTGTTTGGGTAGTCCAATCTAAACAGTTTAATTAATCAGGAATCACATTTAACACTGAATGGGTAATCAATTACAAAGCAAACTAAACCCATGTGTTTTGCGAGGTAAACCGGCCTTAGTTGAAGAAAGAGTGCATGTTGGTCAACATGAAACACCAATAATAAAAAAAACGTCTCAGCTCCTCCCGAGTCCTGTACGGTATGCTTGACATAACAAAAAGAATGAGTGATCATGATTGGCAGGCTTGTCCGTGAACCTGAGAAAGAGGGGTTTATAGTTATGCATCGTATTAGAAAGTACTTACTGCGCCCACCGCCCCCATAACCCCCACCGTATCCATCCCGGTCCCGCCGTGGTCCACGAGCGTGCTCAACCAATACTCTTTCGCCACAAAGCTCTTTGCCATTCAGTTCGTACACAGCATCATCTGCATCACGAGTATCCTCAAACTCCACAAAGCCATACCTGCAAAAAATGCAAAAAAGGGCAGGGTTTAGAAAAAGCATACCCAACATGGAAATCTCATGTTCAGAACATCTTTTCTAGCAGCTCCAGTTACACCAAAACAATAGTAAGCTACAATAACCGTGAAAGACAAGTTCACAAATCTTTCACATTAGTGGTCATAGTAACCAGCAATGTTAAGTGTTTCATACAAAGTGGCCATGACACTTGAGAAGTTGCATTTAGAAAACCAGTAAGCCACTGAACTATATACAAACACGAGAGAAAGTTTAAATCTGAAATTCTCCAATACAGAGATTTTCTGTTAAGTAGTAAACCACAGCCCCGAAACAATTACTGCATCCAAAACTTGAAGGTAGATGTTTTGATACCTTGGCTACTTAAGTAAATACCTTCAAAAGCAGCACTGAGGGAAAAAAAGGCATTTTTAATGGACTCTATGCATCCTTTCTCTCTGTGATCAAATTGCTTTGTGGATGCTGAGCTGACAACCTGAGCTTTCAACTGAGTTGGGATTTTAAAAACTTTGCTTGCAAAATCATTCATCTGAAACCTATAAGTATATCCAACAATGCTGTAATTTTGTGTGCAGAATCTCATGCAAAACTACTACCTCTATATCAAAAGGTCTTAGTCTCACCAAGTTAAGCAGTTTGAGTATTTGGATGCAAGTTATCTTGGCATCAATGGGGTTAAAAACACTGGCTATGTAGGAGTACTGTGATGACTGTATGGCACCTTTGTAGCCTACTATGAATGAAAAGCGATGTGGATAGCAGCAGTCATAAACATGCACCAAACAGTAGCCCATACCGGCGACTTCCATTATTTGGCCATTAAGCCAGATCCAGTTAGCTATAGAGGAAAATTGGGGATTAAACAAATTACCACATGTATTTTTTTATTTTACATTTTAATATCAAAAGATGTAGTAATGTTACACTTTATACACTGTCAGATCTGTACCTTTACATATTACATTGTGTTTATTGTAAATATGCCTATTGTAAATCTATAACTGTTTAATATGTCATGCCTTACCAGGTATTAGCTCAACACACACACATTTAACCTGGACCTTGTAAACTAGGTCACATGAACACATTAAGCATCCAGGATGTTCCGAATGGTGTCAAGTTTCATGGGGATAAAAGGAAAAAGCTGTATAAGGACTTTCCAGACCTCAAAAATGACTAGTTTTATATGTTTATATAGTATTAATTTATAAACAAAAGTTTGCAGATTTTTGAAAATAATCTAATCTAAGAAGACTTTTTTTGATGTGCCTCTTTGTACTGGGTGAGCATAAAAACACTCCTTGAAGTAGTTTAATATTTAAAACTTGCGTTATATTTCTGTGGTCACCATAATATATAAAGTTTTTTGAATAATTGTAAGTTATAAAAATTTATAATTACTTAAAATCAAGGAGTGTTTGTGCTCACCCTGTATTATTACCTTTTCATATTTTTATGATCGTTTGTGCGCATTGTATGAATCCCTTGGTTTGACTAAACCCTATATAACATTGTATGTATGTATGTATATAAATAAAAGAGTCACGTTTAAAAATAGAAGAATGGAGTTATAACATTGGCTTTTATGGGTGGAAAAAACATTTATATAAGAAACACAAATGTTTGATTTGAAAGTCACAAATCGTGGACGTTAAACTCCAAACATCTGGGGGAAAACATTGCCTTGGATGAGTAAAGCTCTTGTTTATGTACAGACTACTGAGATACTGAGGAGGCTGCTAATGGAGGGCTGTACTGTTAGCTAGCCGCTCTTTCACGTCCGCCATTTTGAGCACGAGGGCAGGTTCTAGAAGTTTCAAAAATCGACCGCCAACGTCAGGGATTCATAACGGAAATGTTACTATTAACCTCACGAAGCCCGTTTTTTACTTCGGCCGTCGTCTGAAATGGGTTTAAACCACGTCAGGTCGTGTTGTTAGTGAAAACATGTCGAACACGCCTCCACCTCGGCGGTGTGTGCAGCTTCATCACTTACCCGTTCTTCAAATCAATCTCCAACAGCTTCCCATAGCCGCTGAAAAACCTCTGAATGTCCTTCTCACGGACGTGGTAACTCAGCCTGCCTACGTACACACGAGGCATCTTGAGTCGACTTTTCTCCTCTCAATACAAACAGTTATAACAACAGCCCTAACGCTGGACCCTCTGTTACTCCCAGGATGAATGTGAGGATCAGCGCGGCCTCGACAGCTCACTTGTACTTATACAAATGACGTCACAATCATAGCTGACCTCACATCCGGCTGAATAAAAGTCCACTACTAACATACATGTTTTAAAGTAATTTCATTTCACATAATTAGATTTAGGGTTGTCACAATACTAGAATTTTGATTTCAATACCATATACAGTGAGGAAAATAAGTATTTGAACACCCTGCAAATTTGCAAGTTCTCACACTTAGAAATCATGGAGGGGTGTGAAATTTTCAGCTTAGGTGCATGTCCACTGAGAGAGACAATCTAAAAGAAAAAATCCGGAAAACACAATGTATGATTTTTTAAATAATTTATTTGTGTGTTACTGCTGCAAATAAGTATTTGAACACCTGCCAATCAGCAAACATTCTGGCCCTCAAAGACCCGTTAGTCCACCTCTAAAAAGTCCACCTCCACTCCACTTATTATTCTAAATTAGAAGCACCTATTTGAGGTCGATAACTGCATAAAGACACTTGCCCACCCCACATAATCAGTAAGACTCCAACTACTAACATGGCTAAGACCAAAGAGCTGTCCAAAGACACCAGAGACAAGATTGTAAACCTTCTCAAGGCTGAACGGGGCAATTGCCAAGCAGCTTGGTGAAAAAGATCAACTGTTAGGGCAATTATTAGAAAATGGAAGAAGCTAAACATGACTGTCAATCTCCCTCTGACTGGGGTTCCATGCAAGATCTCACCTCGTGGTGCATCAATGATCCTAAGAAAGGTGAGGAATCAGCCCAGAACTACACGGGAGGAGCTGGTCAATGACCTGAAGAGAGCTGGCACCACTGTTTCCAAGGTTACTGTGGCTAATAAAGTCATGCATGGCAAGGAAGTTTCCTCTGCTTAAGTCAGCACACGTCCAGGCCTGTCTTAAGTTTGCCCATGACCATTTGGATGATCCAGAGGAGTTATGGGAGAAAGTGCTGTGGTCAGATGAGACCAAAATAGAACTTTTTGGTCTTAATTCCACTCGCCATGTTTGGAGGACGAAGAATGATGAGTACCATCCCAAAAACACCATCCCTACTGTGAAGCATGTGGGTGAAAGTTTTGGGGGTGTTTTTCTGCACATGGGACAGGACGACTGCACTGTATTAAGGAGAGGATGAGGAAATATTAACATTGATTTTCACAGGTGTTCAAATACTTATTTGCAAATACTTTAGATTTTATTAAAAATCATACATTGTGTTTTCCGGATTTTTTCTTTTAGATTATGTCTCTCACAGTGGACATGCACCTAAGATGAAAATTTCAGACCCCCCCATGATTTCTAAGTGGGAGAACTTGCAAATTTGCAGGGTGTTCAAATACTTATCCTCACTGTATATATTTGTATTTTACTCATTTGTAAAACTGAAGTTGAATCCAAGATGGTAGAAGTTGAATCTTTATTTATTTATTTATATATATATATATATATATATATATATATATATATATATATATATATATGCGCGTGTGTGTACTTCTAAGGGCACATGTTCACATAGCCTAGTGTTTTCACTAGTGTGTGTGTTTCAATGCACAGATGTGTAAAATACAGAGGTCAAATTCTGTTGTGTGCAAATCACACTGGCGAGTTGACTGTAACTGAAGCTGAATTAAATTGAACATCTACAGTCCCACAGTTTTATTTATTTATTTATTTATTTTAAAACAAGTTTATAAACATCAGTAAAAGTTGCTCATATAAATTACAAACTACGAATTAAAACCTTTTTTAACCTTTGGAACATTTAGTGCAGTATTTCCCAGCTTTTTATTTGCTGATGTAATAGTGTAGTAAAGCATCAAGAAAGAACAGCTGTTTCTTAGTTATTGATGAAAACACAAATCATAAAGTCCTGATACAATAATTACAATTATATGTTGGTCCTTTAAGCAATTAATAATTAACCATATAAACCCATGTGTATCATATTTCATGCATACAGTGGAGCAAAAGTATTTAGTCAGCCACTTATTGTGCATGTTCTCCTACTTAGAAAGACAAGAGAGGTCTGTAATTTTCACCATAGGTACACTTCAACTATGAGAGACAAATGAGAAAAAAAATCCAGGAAATCACATTGTAGGATTTTTAAAGAATTTATTTGTAAATTATGGTGGAAAATAAGTATTTGGTCAATAACAAAAGTTCAACTCAATACTTTGTAACATAACCTTTGTTGGCAATGAGAGGTCAAATGTTTCCTGTAAGTCTTCACCAAGTTTGCACACTGTAGCTGGTATTTTGGCCCATTCCTCCATGCAGATCTCCTCTAGAGCAGTGATGTTTTGGGGCTGTCGCTGGGCAACACGGACTTTCAACTCCCTCCAGAAATTTTCTAGGCCACTCCAGGACCTTTATGGTGCCACTCCTTCGTTGACCGAGCGGGGTGTTTGGGATCATTGTCATGCTGGAAGGCCCAGCCACGTTCCATCTTCAAAACTCTCACTGATGGAAGGAGGTTTTGGTTTAAAATCTCACGATACATTCTTCCCTTAACACAGATCAGTCGTCCTGTCCCCTTTGCAGAAAAACAGACCCAAAGCATGATGTTTCTACCCCCATGCTTAACAGTAGATATGGTGTTCTTGGGATGCAACTCAGCATTCTTCTTCCTCCAAACATGGCGAGTGGAGTTGGTACCAAAATGCTGTATTTTGATCTCATCTGACCACATGACCTTCTCCCATGCCTCCTCTGGTCATTGGTGAACTTCAAACAGGCCTGGACATGTGCTACATGAGCAGGGTGACCTTGCATGCCCTGCATGATTTTAAACCATGATGGTATAGTGTGTTACTAATGGTCCTCTTTGAGACTGTAGTCCCAGCGCTCTTCAGGTCATTGATCAAGTCCTCCTGTATAGTTCAGGGCTGACTCCTGACCTTTCTCAGAATCATCCATAACCCACGTAGTGAGATCTTGCATGGAGCCCCAGACAGTCATCTTGTGTTTCTTCAATTTTCTAATAATTGTGCCGACAGTTGTTGCCTTCTCACCAAGCTGCTTGCCTATTGTCCTGTAGCCCATCCCAGCCTTGTGCAGGTCTACAGTTTTGTCCCTGTTGTCCTTAGGAAGCTCTTTGGAGTGTGATTGATTGAGAGTATGGACAGTTGTATTATATAGATGTTTCAAGTTCAAACAGGCACAATTAATACAAGTAATTAGTGCAGAATAGGAGGGCTTCTTAAAGAACTAACAGGTCTGTGAGAGCCAGAATTCTCGCTGACTGGTAGGTGACCAAATACTTATTTTCCACCATAATTTACAAATAAATTCTTTAAAAAATCCTACAATGCGATTTCCTGGATTTTTTTTTTCCATTTTGTCTTCCATAGTTGAAGTGTACCTGTGATGAAAATTACAGACCTCATTTTTTTAAATAGGAAAACTTGCACAATCAGTGGCTGACTAAATATTTTTTAGCCCCACTGTAATTGAGTTTTTCAGACCTCTTCTTCATTATTGTGATAATTAAAAGATCTTACATCAATGCATATATATCCATGCACTGCATGCACCAGAGCATACATGCAGATTGTGAAGTCTGAAATTACTTGAGCAAATATTTAAAGGAAACTCAGTCTATAAGAGGTTAAAAAAGTTTGTATTCTGTAAGTTTTCATTTCCTTGTGCTGTTAGCAATAGATTCAAATATGATACAAACCAACCCCCCCCCTTCTCTCTCTCTCTCTCTCTCTCTCACACACTCATATATATATATATATATATGCAATGTGTTATTGAAATCCTTTTTCTGCAAATAAAAACACCAGTTAAAAAACATGTTTTCTGGCAATAATTTGATGATTCAAGCTTTACAGGCTAAAAGGCACAATGATTTCAATAAGATTTGTGCATCAGCAAGTGTTATAAAGAATGTTACTCAGGTTTGCACTGAAAACATTGAGAAGTGACTGATCAATCAGATTTTACCATTGTTTTGTAACTGAACAAATCACAGGTAGTTCAGAATGTGATTATTAATGTGTAATTCTATGTGTCAAGAGTTTCAAACAGATCTGATTAAGAGGATTCTTAAGAGTCATGACAGAAATGTGACTGAATTTCCACTCATCTAAAGTCTACTTTGTTTGACTTGTTTGACTCTCAGAACCCCTTCTTGTGCACAAGAAGCTGCAAGAACACCATCTTCTCTCCACAAGCGGCCTTGTACCAAGCCCCTGCTGCCTCCTGCAAGAGAGGACGAAACAATGTTTTAGTAGATAAGTCAAACTAACCAACATGACAGTGTTTAAACCTGAAGTAACGCAAAGCATATACTGATTTTTAAACTACACAACACAACACAAGGTTTTAACTTAGGATGAATGTATATATATATATATATATATTTGGTGGAATAATTTGGTGGATTTGTTCATGTTTTCCACCTGCCTTTCATATTGCTGTGGGGTGACTGTGGGGAAAAGTATAACAGCTTTGCATTGTTTGATAGTTTTCCTCTTGATCACATTGCACAGGTTATCAGTAGGGTTTAGGTCTGGAAATTGGGCTGGACATCTAGAGATGTCTCATCATTTCTTATATTTAAGAGACAATTACTCAAAACCTTCTACCCCTGAGGCCGTGTTCAGACAGAATGTATCTAGAAGAGTCTGTCTCAGTATCATTTCAAATCTACCAGTTGTCCAGTCTTTTTGACCTTTATTGTCATTTCAACACTTGAAATTTACTCTTTACTACACAGTTATTAGGGGTGTGTATCTGTCCAATAAATGACGATCAGAGGTGGGTAGTAACGAGTTACATTTACTCCGTTACATTTACTTGAGTAAGTTTTTGAAAAAAATATACTTCTAAGAGTAGTTTTATATCACCATACTTTTTACTTTTACTCGAGTAGATTTGTAAAGAAGAAACTGTACTCTTACTCCGCTACATTAGGCTACAATGAGCTCGTTACTTTTCTTTTTACCTCTTATGTATTCTACGCGTCATTATTTTTATCCCCCTCGCGTTTTATTTTAACAGAGAGAGTGACTGACTTCCAAAGGCTCTACCATGTGACTATGTTTCACCAATCAAACGTAGTCGTGCAGTTGCATCACGTGACCATACTCAATCTCAGCGGCGGGACGGATTAGCTTTACAATTTACAGTCGTAGCAAACGGATGAAAAATGTCAGAATCAGCGGTGGGCAATGCAGACGAGGAGGAACACCATTGGCCTCATACTGATAGCATGTTTACTTACAAAAAGCGCGAAACAGCAGCTACATTATTCAGGTATGGATCTACTCCACACCTTTCCTCACACCAAGAAGCTGTCACTCAAAGTCAACACAGGTCTTCCTGCATCTGCAGCCTGTGAGAGACTTTTAAGTCATGCAGGACTCCTGTTCTCTGCTAAACCATCACAGCTTCACTGCACGAGCCTTGATAACCAACAACTGCTGAAGGATAATAGTGACATCACTGAGTGATTCTTTGGTGAAATAGTTTGTTTCTGCTTGTTCTGTCTCACACACAGACAGACAGACAGACAGACAGAGAGAGAGACAGAGCGAGACAGAGAGAGAGACAGAGAGAGAGACAGAGAGAGAGACAGAGAGAGAGACAGAGAGAGAGTTTATGGGCTGCCTTGTTTTACTTCTGCCTGCAGAGCCTAATGGAAAAGTACAAAGGTTTGGAAATTTGTGTAACTTTTGCTTATTTATTTATTAATTATTTTTTTTATTGAAGTACTTGGATCTACTTGGATTAATTTAATTTAAGATATTTTGTAATTAATTAAAATGTATTTTATTGAATAGATTAACTCTAATTTGCCTAAAGATGTATTTTTGTCTGTCTGATTGAATGCTTGTGTTAACAAATAAATCAGACGTTACTCAACAGTTACTCAGTACTGGAGTAGTTTTTTCACCAAGTACTTTTTTACTCTTACTCAAGTATTTATTTTGATGACTACTTTTTACTTTTACTTGAGTCATATTATTATGAAGTAACAGTACTTTTACTTGAGTACAATTTTTGGCTACTCTACCCACCTCTGAAAACGATTTATTTTAAATTGGACCGATTCGATTCGGTTCGATTTGATTGAGGAGGATTTCGATACGATTGGGTTCAGTATATTCTGGTAGGAAATAATACGAGTTACTTGATTAAAATAGATATTTTACATTATGATTCAACATAAGTTATTACTAAAAATGTGTTTTTGCTTTCAGACAGATTAATGAAATACTAGAGAACTAGTAAAGTTGTATTTGACATGTAAATTCAGAAACAGTAAAATACTGTCATGTTGGGATGTGGTACCGGGGCTCCAATGTTTTAAACAAGTCCCCAAAGCCCTCATTCTCCACCACACATGGTTTTTAACATGAGTTCATTTTCATGACAATGAAGTATTATTATACTGAGTTCATTTTCATTTTTCATCAGTAGTTTTATTTATGAACTCATTCTCATTTTTTCATGAACCACTTTTTTGATGAGGTCATGACTCATTGACA
>BRDA01012886.1:40400-60450 GCA_036984385.1 Crenuchus spilurus | reverse complement strand
TAGCACCTGATAATCCAGTCCATGTCTTGATGTTATCCATCCAGGTTATTCTTGGTCTTCCATGTTTTCGGACTCCCTCCACAAGTCCAGTCATAACACTTCCTTCAATGCTTTCATGTGCTGCCTCATCACATGACCGAAGTAACGTAACCTCTTTCTTCAGTGTCCAGGCTTCACATCCATATGTAGCTACTTATAATTGGGACTGAATAAGTCTAAAAACCTCACAAAATAAGTGAAAATGTTCCAGTGCTTCAAAGAACCATTTCAACACTTTTACTTTAAAGAGTGAAAGAGATGAAAGAGGAAAGACACCTGTTTCGCCCCACCACCGTGCCCAAACGTTTGGCGAAAGCCATTCTGAATGGCAGTAGATATGCTCTCCATGCTGAAGCGCTGAAAAGACCAGAACAGGTACAGAAGAGCAGAGAAAGTGGGAGCAGGGTAATAAAAAGAAAGAAAATGAGGAAGAGAAGCTCTCTAACATCTGACAAGTAAGAGTCACATTAGATCAGTATGCCATGGAACAAAATAACCTGATTATATAAATTCACTGGCCACTTCATTAGGTACACATACCTTGTATCTCCACTCCATGTCCATTTTAGACCGTATAGGTGCATTCTGTGCCTTCTTTCACTCTGTTCTTCAAGGATAAGGACCCACACAGGACCACCACAAAGCAGGTTAATCATTCTCAGTGACACTGATGTGGTGGTGCTATGTTTGTGTGTTAGGGCGGCTCAGACACAGCAGTCTGTCACAGCTGGAGTGAAAATAGTGCACCAACTAGGCATCCTGTGAGCACCAATGACGGACTAGAGGACCAACACAAACTGTGCAGCAACAGATGACCTACTGTCTCTGACTTTACATCTACAAGGTGAACCAACAAGGTACGTGACCCTTATAGTACTGTGTGACTGTTGCTGTTGTGTATACTATACTGCATATTCAGTAATTGATTAGAAGCACATCTGCAAAATCAGGCTCATACAGTAAATATTCAGTGTTAAATCAACACTACTAGAGTTAAATTAACACTGAGGGTGTCAAAATGTAACACTCTCAGTGTTAATTTAACTCTAATAGTGTCGATTTAACACTGGCAGATTTACTGTGCATGAAGAAAGAGAAAGTGGAAATAAACTGTGTGGCACATTTGTTTATATACTGTATACACAACAATGTGTTATGCTTGTTTTCTTGCATATCTTATATTAATAATCTCGGTGTTACTCACACTTGTTGGTAATCTCTCTGCTCTGCTGTGCTGGGCTCCGGTATTCTTTAACTTCCTCTTCTTTTTCAAGTGTTCTCTGTGTTCTTTCTGCCGGTTCTGTACATCTATCAGCACAGATATGAAACTGTTCTTCACCTCCTTCTCAAAGTCCAGCTCATCTCTCAGAGCCAGGTGCTGGACTAGTTCCTCAGAGTAACGGCGGATAGCAGTCTCCACCTCCTCTAGTAACTCGTTCAGCTCAGCAACACTGAGGTTTCTCACTCCTGCAGAGATGTACAGTCTGTTAGAGACCGTATAAAACACAGAGGTACACCTGCGTACCAGTACTTACTCTCCTCATAGCTGTGACCGGTGTTGTTTGATCTTTGTATCAGCTCAGAACGAGAGTTATGTTCTGCTTCTGTGTCTGGAGAGTCCTGCATCATCTCTTCTATTTCTTCAATCACCTGCAACACAGTACAATGTCTAATGTGATGTACAAATCTAAAGCACTGTCCAGTGACTGGCCTCAAAATATTCATGTACAGTGATATATTTCAAGCCTTTTACTGCTATTGGAAAACACAGAAATGTCCAATGTAATCAGTTTGTAGTACTGCTGAGATGTTCCTGAAGCCCAGGCTGCTTGGATAGTGGCATTCAGCTGATCTGTATTGCTGAGTCAGGTGTTTCTCTTTATAGATTCTCTATGGGGTTGAGGACCAGAGAGTTTGCTGCCTAATTAATTACAGTAAGTAGTACTTTTGGCACTGTGGGCAGCTACTAGAAAAGGAAATGGACATCTCATTAAAGCTTGCCAGCAGATGGAAGCATGAAGTGCTCTACAAATTCCCCAATAGTGAATTTGGACCAACACCAGATCATCACATGAACCAAAACCATCACAGACTGCAGAAACTTCACACTGGACTTCAGACACTATGGATTCTGTGTCTCTCCACTCTTCCTCCAGACTCTGGGAGCTTGATTTCCAACTGAAATGCAAAACTGACTTTCATTTCAAAAAAAGGACTTTATAGCACTGCACAGTAAATCTGCCAGTGTTAAATCAACACTATTAGAGTTAAATTAACACTGAGGGTGACAAAATGTAACACTCTCAGTGTTAATTTATCTCTAATAGTGTTGATTTAACACTGGCAGATTTACTGTGTGAGTCACAGTTCATGTCTTTGTCTCCTTAGTCCAGGTAAGACACTTCTGATGTTGTCTCTGGTTCAGGAGTGTTGATATTAGGAATATGTCATTTGTAGTTGAGAGATACACAGTATTTATACTGCTTGAATGGTAATTTACTAAAAACTTCAACTGAAATATTCTAATTATCTGAGATTCTGGATTTTTATACCCCTCACTATTAAAATACACAGTATGCCTCTCAGCTGTGAAGCAGTACCTGCTCTGCAGTGAAGAGCGGCTCCTCGTTGATGCAGGACACAATTATGGAGTGCATGTCCATCTGTTCCCTCAGCTCCTCATCATCAGAAACATCTAAATTCACATGATTCACTCTCTGAAACCACAAACACAAAAACATTCATTTTGAACGGACTCATAAGGATGGCTGAGGGAGAGAGACAAGGACAAAAACGCCTTACTCACAGGCCCTTCCTCAATGTTCAGGGTTGGGAGGTGAAGTGAGCGAGTGCGAGATTGACTCCAGTCCACTGGCATGACATTGCCATAGTTATCAGTCAGAGCATTCCAGATCCTAAAAAGAGGGAGAGTAGTAAATGTCTGTTCAAATCGAAAAAAGGCGAGTCTAGCCCAGAATTACAAAACTATCCCAAATAAACATCATTCCACACTGTTTCTATCTATATTGTGTTAGCCTATTTTCATTCTGGGCTTCATTGGTCAGGACCCCCAAAACACCTGATCCACTCAACACACCACCACCACGTCAGTGTCACTGAGAATGAGCCACCTTCTG
Source organism: Crenuchus spilurus (assembly GCA_036984385.1). Classification (NCBI taxonomy): domain Eukaryota; kingdom Metazoa; phylum Chordata; class Actinopteri; order Characiformes; family Crenuchidae; genus Crenuchus; species Crenuchus spilurus. The sequence continues at coordinate 57,274 of BRDA01012886.1, read as the reverse complement.
CTGGCCATTTAAGAACAGGGTGAACAAAGTATCCAGAGAAACAGATGCACTACAGTCTGTAATTGTAGAACTACAAAGTGAAGCCATATGGTCAGTAGATCTAAAATAGAAAATAAGTGTGTGTACCTAATGATGTGGCCAGTGAGCGTATATACTGCAATAAACGATGCAAAACTATTTTATCATTTAATTATCACAGTGATGATCAAGAGGTGTTAAAAACTCAAATACACTTGGCTTTACATGGTTATTCAGCTTGTACTAGGTGCAGTGCAGTTGTGCAGAAATCCACTCTATTTCTCAGTGGAAGAGATCACGTGATACACGCAGCTACTTGAGATGCTTTGCTGCTGACCTAGTCAGGGTTGCCAGGTTCGCGATTTTTTCAAATTCCTCATATAAGTAACGCAGTGGATGACACCACTGTGAGGATGTCTTAATCTAATAGATTATTTATTGGAATGGGATTTGAAAATACAGATTAGAACAAAGAGAAAAGAAAGAGGGATAGCATGATTTACAAGAAAAAAAACCCATTACAATTATGTAGGTTTTATTTTGTCTCACACAAAAATAATAATTAATTAATAAATAAAACAATTAAAGATAAAAAAATATAATTGCAAAGTAAGGTTAAAAGGAAATCTTACTGCTAGTTTCAGTCACACATTGAGTTGGAGAATTATTGGGGACCTGGCAACACTAACCCCGGCAAACAATACAGCGATACTGTATGTAGTTTTCAGCAAAGGACCATATAAATCACATTAATACCCATTAAAACGTACTGTTATCTGATGTTTGCCTTCCTAAAGTTTAGTTTAACGTTTAATAATAAAAACATGTTTAAAAATAAATCATGCAGCTGAATCTGCAGCTTGTTTACACACAGAAGCAGTGAATATATCACATTACACACACATCACACTTACTCATCGTGCTTTAGGATAGTATCCTCTGATATTGGATTTACAGCTGATATTTCTTCACTTTCAGAGCTGAAATGTTGAAAACACGCGTTTAACTTCTCGTCCAGACCGTTCAGCAGTTCCTCAGACGGTCTGACACCGACACACTCTCCGCTGAGACCGGTACCAGAGTCAAGAAAGCTCTTCAGCAGCTCCGCCACCTCCGCCTTTACAGCAGCCGGGCTCAAGCGCTTGGGCTGGGCTGAGAGAGGCTGGAGCTCCGCTTCACCCCGCGGTACAGGAGCCGCCATAGCAGCAGAGAGGGAGGACCTCGCACGGGTCAAGTGTCCCATTCAGACAGAGCAGCGCTTCATCACAACAGCAGCCTGTGACTCACAGCTAGGGCTGCATGATTCGATGCTGAAATATCGAGCATTTCGATACTGATATTTCTTTTTTTAAATTGATCTTCTTGTGTAAAAATATTCTCCACCCACATCAGCATATGATGGATTTATTTTCATGTCTTATGTCTTCTAAAGTCATTCTAAAGTCTTTGAAAGCAACCATTTGGAAACACTTTGGATTTTACTGTCAACCCGGCCGGGTAAGAAAGGGCTTGACGTCACTCTTGCGATTTGCAGAGACTGCAACAGTAAAGTAACGTATTTCGTTCGTATTTGAAAGAATCGGAAAAAAATCGATTCCTGACCCCAAGAATCGATTCTGGATCGTTTCGCTCGACTCCCAAAGATTTGCAATGTACCACTCTTTGGAGTCGTTGTTTCCCACTGGCATCAGTGGCCCGTGGGACACTAGGAGGCTTGGGAAGTCCATTCTCAGTACACCTTCACTACAGTAGCTCTAGAGCATCTAGAACAACACAAAGAGCCATTTCTAAGATACCATTCCCTTCATCCTTTTCAGACATCAGTTAGATCACATCCTTTTTCCATGATGATGGTTTTACACACTGCTACGACTGATTGGTGTGCTAACATATTTATACATGCAGCAAACCCTGTCACATAGCATCTGTAATGTCCCCCTAACCAGAGATGGTCATAATTTTCTGATATGACTGTGTAAAACAAACACTACCTTCATCACTGATTGTTTTGATTAAAATATTACATTTTGGATTTAAAATAAATTATTTTTTGCACATCTCCAGATCTCCAAATTTTACTGGTTCTCATTGTGAAAATGCAAAAAAAAATGCAAAAAAAATAAAATAAAATGTTTTAAAAGTATTGGAATTAGTATTAAGATGTTAGCTACTTACTAAATAATAAATAATAATATTTGTGGTATTGCACCCCACTCATTGCCCAAAAAAAAAAAAACACTGTTGATAACGATGGGCAGTTTAATATTGACGTGTTCTGGTTAATTTTACATTTAAGTCCTTCAAGTTTGTGGTTTTACATTTTTTAAAGTAATTGTACTGTCATAATAATTTTACTTGTTTTATCATTTTTTCATAGTAACAACATAACAAACATTGTTTCCCCGAGATTACACTATATTCTTGTAACAAAGCAAACATTTAAAGCGCATTTCAGCGTGATTTACACATCCGCCCAGCAGGGGGCTTTTCTGTCCATTACAGGGCTTAGTCTAGCCAGGGAAATATCTGCGGGACTGCAGCTGAACGCTGACTAAGAGCGTGTTTGCAGAGTTGCCAGGTCCGCGGTGTTCACGCTATTTGAGGACCTCAAAGGTGGTGGAGCGGTTTTTGTAAACGCTTCTTAAGCACAGTATCTTAGTAGAAAAGGAATAAATACTCCAACGAGTGAATACACGGGTCATTAAGAGGAGAGCTGAGAGTGAGTGAGGATTTTATGATAGAAATGAATTAGGTTGACTAATATTCGATGACTGATCTAAATGAGATCTGAAATACAGATTAGAGCAGAGAAATAATGTTTTAAATGTCATAAATAAATCAATAAAAAATATGTATTTTCTTAATTCTAGTGACATTTAATAATAATAATAATAATAATAATAATAATAATAATAATTATTATTATTATTATTATTATTATTATTATTATTATTATTATTATTATATAAGATTCGTTTTTCAAAGCTTCAAATCTCTGTGATTAGGAGCTTTAAACTTAGGACTAGTTCAAACCTGTGTAGTACAGGTTTCTGGCAAATATTGAGGCTAGAGAAATGTTAGGGATCTGGCAACCCTGTGTGTGTGTATGTCTATGGCTGAACCGGTGTGTGTCAGTAGTGAGTGTTTCCCTCTCTCCCTCTCTCTCAGGCTGATGGAGAAGGTGGTGTAAGATGGAGGCCGCTGTGTTTATTCTGTCTCTGGTGGACTGCTGCACCTTAATCTTCTTATCGGTGTATTTTGTATCCTTTATTGTCATGTTAAGAGCTCGTAGAATCAGACACACTTGTTCTCAGAGTCTTTACAGTGTTTATACTGAAGGTTTAAACCAGCTTTACACCTGAGCTAAGCTAAGCTAAGCTGCTTATCCTCACCTGTGTTAGGTGTGTTAGGTACACAGGTACAGTCTATGTGTCTCCTACACCCACATGTAATGTAGAATTTAAATTTTTTGTTGTTTCTTTACTAATAATACAGGCCAGGCGTAAACTCTGTTAGCCATATAGCTACTAAGCTAACATTAGCCCTGTTGTGATTGGATTGAGTTAATCAGACATGTAAAGTGTGCAAAAGAGTTTAGTTTGTATCTTATGACTGAACACATGGTTGTGTCACGTGGTCATGTCACTTTTATTATGTATATAATTATACAATGATTAATTATCCTTAAGAGTTGTCTGTTGTATTATTAGTGCATTTGCAGTTGTATTAGTTTAACATCAGATCTTTAAGTGTGGATAGATGCATGTCATAATCTGCTAACTGTAGAAAATTAATAAACTGCCAATAAACTCAGAATAAGATTGCATAAACATATAAATAGAGGGGAGTAATCCAGGTCCAAAAAGTAAAAAGCCATCCCAGGATTTTGCTCCAATTTTGCGTGTCTCTGCTGCAGGATATCTGCAGCAGAACCAACAAGGCAGTTGAAACTAAATCCTGGGGTGGATTTTTACTTTTTGGACCTGGATTACCCACCTCTGCATATAAAAGCTAGCTTTTTAAACATTGAGTCATTTTACCTGAAAATACAAAAATAAATTATCAATGTTGCTCCAAAAGTGTTTTGTTGGCATCTCGTGGGTGCTGTGTTGAACACTGCTTTCTTATTTCTGGTACTATGGTCTGTTTTCACACATGTACAGACTGAGAAATCTGAAAGAGATCAGTAAGAGTATACATGCACTGAGAAATCTGATAGCTGTGCTCAAATTCAGCTTTTTAACACTTGATTAATCAGATAACTGCAGAAATCTGATTATGATCTGATTGTTAAGTGCACACTCATTGAGTATCTATTCAAAAGCATTCATGTGTGTTGGTTTGTGGTTTGGTGAAAGGTGTTGGTTGATCTAGGAGCCAATTTTTTTACATTTTATAACAACAACTGTGTGTAAAATCAGATATTTGTATCACCCAGGACTAAAATGATCAGACAATGGAAGGGTTGCGTGTTATTTAGTTTGATAGTAGACCAACATCCTAATTTACAAAAGATAAGACTGTTGTTTATTTGCACAATGAGCTGTCAGTCACACAGTATATTGATCCTGTCTAACCTGTTTCAGTAACGTTGGAAAACCTGTTTGGTTGGTGGTGTTGGCCTGTATTATGACTTTTGATGCAACACTGCTTACTGTGTCTTCTGTCTTTACAATCTGATGTTTATAATTATATAAATTAACTCTACATACAGATAATCACTTTGTCCGATCTTGAGTGTGATTATATTAATGCCCGAGCTTGCTGTTCAAAGTTAAACAAAGTAAGTAACTTAATTTTTCATCTGAAGACATGAGTGATCCACACTCACTGGCCACTTCATTAAGTACACATGGCTTGTATCTCAACTCCTTCAGCATTTTAGCTCCACTGAACATACATCATTCTCAGTGACACTAAAGTGGTGGTGGTGTGTTAGTGTGTGTTAAATGGATCAGATAGAGCAGAGCTGCTAGAGATGTTAAGCAATGTGTCCACTCACTGTTCACTCTATTAGACACACCTACCTTGTTGGTCCACCTTGTAGATGTAAAGTCAGAGACGGCAGCTCATCTGTTGCTGCACAGTTTGTTTTGGTCAATCAATCAATCAATCAAATTTTATTTATAAAGCGCTTTTTACAACTGATGTCACAAAGCAGCTTTACAGGGTTAGCAATAACAGACATAAAATCATTAATCCCTAATCCCTGGTGAGCAAGCCAACGGCGACAGTGGCAAGGAAAAACTCCCTCAGAGCTGGAGGAAGAAACCTTGGGAGGAACCAGACTCACATGGGGGATCCATCCTCCTCTGGTCTGCTAATTCTAAGTGTGTGATGAATCATAATCATATGATCTTGTTGTAAAGTTCAGGTGAGCTGATATGGTGACAGTAGTAGTAGTAGTCCTCTAGTGATTGGTCTGGTGCTCACATGAAACTGTTGGCTGGTTGGTACAATATTTTCACTCCAACAGTGACGCTGAGGCGTTTAAAAACACCTCTACTCAACACACTTACACACCACCACCACATCAGTGTACTATATCCTCAGTGGAGCTGCTGAAATGGATAGTGAGTGTAGATACTTGTATCTGGCCAGCGAATGTCAGTAAAGTTGAGTTCCTTTATCACGTGTTTGTCCGTTAATTGGTTCCAGTTTTAGCAAGATTGAGAAACACTAAGCGAGTATAAAAGACACTTTTACTTCCTTATTTGTAGAGTAGATGCTGCCATTTCCTCTTGATTAATGATAAACTTCAACCAGACCGTATTACTGTGTCATAACTTTGGCCATACTTTGTGTGTATAAATAATGAGACTGTTATTTCCTTTCTGTGCATAGTGGGTCATCCCCGAACTCATCGGCCAGGCTCTGGCCACAGTGCTGATGCTAGTCTCTATGCACTGGTTCATTTTCCTGCTCAATCTACCTGTGGCATCGTGGAACATTTACAGGTGAGCCTTGCACACACCTTTTTGTTAGTGATTTATGTTATGAGCCACACCCTTTAGAGAATTCTCAGATGTCGCTAAAATGTGCATTTTTTTTTTCTGTTTCACAAGATATGTGAAGGTTCCTATGGGTAATATGGGAGTGTTTGACCCTACGGAGATCCACAACAGGGGCCAGTTAAAGTCCCACATGAAGGAAGCCATGATTAAACTGGGATTCCACCTACTCTGCTTTTTCATTTACTTGTACAGGTAAAAAGAGAACATTCAACACTGTCGTTCTTTTCATTTTTGTATTTTATTGCTTTATTTGATTTTTGTTTGGATTCTGTGGTAAACCTGTGGATGAATCCGTTAGTCCGAATGAAATTAGATATTGGTCACGTCATTACATACACATACACGCAGGGGCATAGCACCAAATTCTGGGTGTATGTGTATCTAATGAAGGGGTACAGGGGTTAGACAATGAAACTGAAACAGCTGGTTTTAGACCACAATAATTGATTAGTAGGTGTTGGGCCTCCTTTTGCAGCCAATACAGCATCAATTCGTCTTGGGAATGACATATACAAGTCCTGCACAGTGGTCAGAGGGATTTTAAGCCATTCTTCTTGCAGGATAGTGGTCAGGTCACTACGTGATGCTGGTGGAGGAAACCGTTTCCTGACTCGCTCCTCCAAAACACCCCAAAGTGGCTCAATAATATTTAGATCTGGTGACTGTGCAGGCCATGGGAGATGTTCAGCTTCACTTTCATGTTCATCAAACCAATCGTTCACCAGTCTTGCTGTGTGTATTGGTGTATTGTGCATTGTAATATTTTGAGCAAAACTGTGCTCTTACCTGCTAACTGAACCTTCACACTCTGCTCTTACTGGTGCAATGTGACATTAATGAAGATTGGCCACCAGACTGGTCCAGTTTAGCCATGAAACCTCCCACACTAACATGACAGCTGTTTCACTTTCATTGTCCAACCCCTGTAAATTACATTTTTAAAAATAAATTAAGAGGATATAGTGTTAGTGTGCACAACTAGAGGTTTTTCCTCTCCGCTCAATTAGTAAAGGCAAGGATCAGTGCTGTGCAATCCATTACCCTTGCGTACATACTTAATATTATTTTTGGATTTTAGAACATCTGGCAGCTTGTTGTATGTAAGACAGGTGAAGTGTCACTAATTTTGTCTCAGAATGCAGTCTGTAGTACACATAAAATAAATTTGAAGCGTTTATGTTTCAAATGAAAAGTTAAACAGTAATGGGATCCTGTTTAGCCTGTTTAGGGTTTCCTCACCCAGTCCTCCCTGTTTAACCTCTCTGCCCATTTAGGCCCTAGCTGGTTTCAGCCACACTCATTCACTCTTTATGTCTGGTTTCCCTTTCAGCATGATCCTGGCACTGATCAATGATTGATGCCCTACAGACGCACGAATCTAAACTGCCAAAATCATAAACTGTCCGCTCTGCTCTGTGATCGAACACAGACTTCAGTCACAGCCAGAGTAGCGTCAAGAAAACACTCCATCAGACACCTCATCCCCCAGTATAAACCCTAACGGAAGGCCTGCAGTCTCGAAGCTGCCCCCGGATCAACTTGAGAGACAGGTGTTCTTATGTATATCCGTTATTTGTGTATTTGCAATGTAGTACAGCTGTATAGTTGCTTTATCTAGCTGTTTGTTCACATCGTGCATTGCTTCTCAGGGCTGAAGCAACATGACAATCACACTCATCAGGGTGAATGATTGGCTTAGAGCTTGTCAGCATGTCATCGATGCAAGCTTGTCTTAAATATGCTGTCACTGTACATGCGTCCACCTGTCTCCAGGATAGATTTTTTTTATGATTAGTTGCTGGAATACACTTTTTATACACTGTTTTATTGTTGGTTGCTTAGAGTAATTGTAAAGAGTATGAAAAGAAATAAGCACATTAAATTTCAAGGCATGCCCTGCAGTTCTGTACTCTTATTGAGAATGTATTGTTTCCCCCCCCCCCCATTGTTTATGCTTAATCCAAAGTCATTGTCATTGCAGTACAGTTTCTGTGTTTTTGGTTAGTTTGATTGCATTTGGTGTTGTTACCTCTGTGCCTTCTGCTTTTCATTTTAACAGCTTGTCTCCAAAATCACTTTTTTTTAAATTTGGTAGCCATTGTTTCATCCTAGTGGAAAAATGGTACGTGTTAGAATGAAAACCACTTTGCTCAGGGGTAATAAACTGAGGAAATGCTAACTTGCTGTATTAAAAGGTTTTTTTGGTTTCTTTCACAGCTGTTGATCTGGTCTGTACAAGACCTGCAGTACATAGTCTTATTAAAATATGGCAAATGGTTCATTTTTGTTCATCATTTAATTCAAAGTCATATATTTTAAATTACACATAAAGTGACATAATTCAAATCTTTTTAAATATTGATCAGTATGACGTATAGCTCATGAGTTGGCTGACTAATCAAGCAGAGTAATATGTTGACCGGTAGCAGTTTTGGCACCGTGGGCAGCTGTTGAAAAAGGAAACGGGCTCCACAAAGCTTATTATTAAAGGCCTGCAATATGTCACTTTGTGTGTAATGAATATAAAATGACAGTTTACTATTGCAAATTAAATTATGAGCAAAAATGATATTTTTCATGATATTTTAATTCTTTTGATATGACTAATATATGCATTCTCTGTTTGATTCACAGTAAATAACTTTCCATCTAAATGACTCTAGCTAGCTGAAGCTATGCACAGTTTAGCTCCTACAATAATACACAGGATCCAGTTATTGAAGGCTTTCAGTATCTGAATATTAGAGTTGGGTTCAGATCATACAGTTATCTGTAGAAGAGTCATGTCTAAAACTCATATGCGGTCATATTAGAATATTATGACCACCCCTGTACTCAATCTGACTTGTTGAGCCCTGAAATGTTCTCATTGCTCCCGTGTTCATTATAGCAGTTAACTGGTCCACTGTGGTGTGTTGATTGCTGTCCCTTTCATCAAGTTAGTGGTTTCTGAGATGCTACCACCCTTCACCTGGTACCCTTTTCTCATGCCTTTTTGGACATCGGTCACATCACATCCTTTATTCATAATGATGGTTTTACACTCTGCTACAACTGACTAGTGTGCTCACTTATTTATACATGCAGCAAACCCTGTCACATGGAATCTTAACATCCCGGGCCAAACCAGGGGTTGTCATAATGTTCTGGTGTGAGTATGTATATAATATGCTGTAGCACATTGTCTGTGTTCATGCTGCATTGATACAACGTTGTGATGAGGTTCTGTATATGCCGGACATTTAACTCTTCTGTAAAAACAGAACCTACAGTGTTCCATTTATTGACACGCAGTCTTAAAACTCAAGTGGTCTTAAAAATGTAATTAGGCCACAACTCTTGCTCTTCCACAGTCGTTTTAAAAATGAGAAATTTTGGCACAGCATCCTTACATCTCGTTAGTTTTGTGTGCACGAGTGCACAGTCTTGTCCTTGCTGGGAATGATGTAGGCAGTGTGTTTTTCTCCCTCTCTGCCTTCCCTTCTTTTGTTTACTCTCTGAGCCAGTTTTCTGTGACTTAAAACAAGGCTAAGACCCCTGTACTTATAAGTATACATATAAGTACCCTGTTCTTCACATCATGCTGTAGTGCTTTCAACTGGAGGACCACTTGCTAAGTTGAAATGATGCCTTTTGTATGCTTTCAAGGCATAAACATTCCTCATCCGAAGCATATCGTCCCTTCTTGTTCTGAGGAAAAGCAACTTTTAAAACACTTCATTAGATCAGAGGAGAGATATATTTTGCTTAATTAAAGAAACACCATGTAATGGTATTATAGGACTATATGTAAATAGATCATCAGTATAAAATGCACATCATTAATTTCACCAGCATGTAATTGGTATTTTGTGTATCATCTGACAACAGCCAAAGTATTTTCTAGAAAAAATAACTTGAACATTAAAATACATGTATGCAAATACATAACTCTTTGTCCTTTATTGCTTAGAAGTGAATTAAAGCATTTTTAGACCTCTTTACTGCATCTGTCCACCACCTTTTTCACAATGATCATGCCGGAGTAGTTAGTAGCTCTGAAAGACTCGGGACACTTTCACAGCATATGTGAAGTAGTATCGGATGTGAATAAGCTGTTATAAGGTATATACTGTGATCTAGGTTCCTACAGATAATAGGTTGATGTGTTATTATAGATTTTAGATGTACAAAAAAGCATCCAGGTGATTTTTGACTGGTATATACACTCATTGGTCACTTCATTAGGTACTTTGTTTCTTCTGTGGTCAGGACCCCCACAGATCAGGAGGATAATTCTCAGTGAAACAGATGTGGTGGTGGTGTGTTAGTGTGCGTACAAGTGGATCAGACAAAGCAAAGCTGCTGCTGTTTTAAACACCTGTGTCACTGAGGTGTCACATTTGCAAATAAAATGAGTGGAGATTTAACTTCTTAAGTAAGACAGATGCTGACTCATTGTGCTATTTTAAAACCCTGAATGCTTTATTGAAAATATGCATACGTAAGACTTCTCCTACACATTACATAACAGTACAATCACTTAGAATATTAACACAGTTAAATGCAAAACAGAGCCTTCAGAACCTGATGCAAAACTAAGTGTTTGCCGGGTTAACACCACTCCGGGCCCCCTGTGGATAATTCGCAGGCTCACAGCCATGCTTTCACATCACAGGAAAGCAAAACCAAGCCCTCAACTCAAATACTAAATCACCGAAGGAAAACAAAAGGTCATTTGCATAAGCAGAACATTGAACATAACATTGGTGGAATTTCAGTGTTTTTAACGGGTACTAAGGTGTGTGTGTGTCACTCCTCAGTGACAGAACAGGTTTGGCTGGTGAGTGTAAGGATTACCTGTACAGAGGAGCTTCTTACCTGATGCAGGTGGACAAAAGACAGCGTTCGAGAGGGAAAAGGGGACGCTCAGCCTAAATGATATTCTTAACCAGTCTTATAATACATGCCATAAAATACACACACGTAGCACATATTACAAAGCAAATCATAGTAGGCAAAAGTTTCATATGCTGTGATGGCCTTGATGACTGTAACACTTTGAATATCTCAATATTTGCACACTACACCTGTGTGTAAAAGTGAGTAAAACAATGAGCAAGTATAAGAACGTCACATAGAAAAAGAAAACAAAACGTAAATAAGAGGCCACTTCCCAAGAAATACTTTATATGATAATTCAGGGGGAAAAACAATGAGTAAAACAAAGGATCAACATCATTTTAGACATAAACATAAGGAAACAAATCTGACCTTTGTGATGAACAATTATAGACTGTATAGCATTTTTAAAAAATCACAAGAAATCAAGTGTCGAAAAGGAAACAGACCGACATAAAGGGGACTAATAAATATGAACAGAAAATGGAACAGAATTAGGTCTAATTAGGAACTAGCTTGCTTACCTTTTCCTGACCATTACCAACCCAACAGCACTGAACAATCCACTTAAACGCCACTCTCGTCTCTCAAGCCAACAGCTGCTGAAAAAGCTTCACATTTTTATGCGCTTACTACAAAAACACAACCCAAATATGACCGACACCGATTAGCCATTTACAACGGGAAAGTATCCTTGCAATCTTGCATTAAGGATGGTCAATATTTACATGTGCTCGCAACCTTAAGGTCAAAGATCTTATATATGCTGTCAGTAAAGATGACAACAGACGACTAGAAGCATGCTGGCAAGTGAGAACGCCCGTCGGGTCGGAGTCTGAAAGTCTCATTGTTGGGTCAGTCACTTTCTGATTAAAAGATCCAAGCAAGCTCAATTCAAGAAACATCTAACCCCGGGCCAAGCAATGCTGTAATGACAAACGTTACTCATTCCCTCAGTTCAGCTATCGTAAATCAGATTCTTTTGAAAACATTGTACCATCACCATTTTTGAAGAGATTTTTTTTTTCTCCTCTTAAACCAATTCCACTGTTAAAAATGCCTGTAAATTCAGTCAATTAAAATTATGTTCATGGAAGAAAACCAAGATTGTTACATTCTGCTGGTGAAAACACGTTCTCTCAGGCATACATTCACACGGGTGGCTGAAAATGTCAAGTTCGTGTGGTGGGAAAAAAAAAACTAAAGATATGATGGCCAACCTCTTGGACACCTCCACACCCATGCTGCCCATCAGGCATCTTGGAGATCATTCCAACGCGACTAATTAAAATAATATTAATCATTAAAAAAAAAAAACATTTTTCTTCACCGAGTGAATATCGTAAAGAACAAAGCACACCATCACTACAACTCAAGCCAGAGGCCTTGACTGGTTCACAACAATAAATAATAGCTGTAATAAATAATGATTTGATTTGGTGTGGTTTCGTGAAGCCGCAGTTCTTTGTTAGGCTGCGGTGTGGAGGGCAGGAGACAGACGTCAGTCTGAGATCGCTGAACCTCCTCAGTGAGGCCACATGATGTGACCTAAACAGGGACGCCACGCAGGTCTAAGGATGCAGGGTAAAGGCCAGTGGCTGGGTAAGTTTCATTCAAGTTGTCCAGCATTTGTGTTAGCTTAGCCTCTCCGCTGCTACAGGGGGGTAAACCTCCATCAGTGTGGTTTTTTTACTTCATTCATCCTTAATTTCTTGCAGTGTTTATAGTGAGGATCACTCAGATTTTCCTTCTGCTCCAGAGTCAACATCAACTGTCCATGCTACAGATTTCTATAGAAACAGAAACAGTATGCAATGAGCTGTAATGAGAAATTACTTTCCAAATCAATGAATTACTGTTGTAAAAATGTATTTTGGTAAACTTGTGACTCAATGTCATGTGGCAGGTCCTAAACAATGCTGTAGTGCATTTTTCTTTCTTTTTTTTTTTTTTAATTTTCCCAATGTGGTAGTCGGCAATTAACCCAACCCATTAGAGGCTCTCCCCATCACTTTGCACTGAACCTGACCCTGACTCTAGGAGGGTGAAGACATGCACACGCCTCCTCTGTTGCGTGCGATACTGGGGAACCAACGCACTCGGAGGAAAGTGCAGGGTCTCTAGTTTCAAATGGACCAATCAGCAGAGACCTGAGCCAGCGGACATTGCAATGTGTGAGTGATAGAGAGAGTGAGAGCACCATCTACCCACCCAGAGAGAGCACTGCCAATTTTGCTCTCTTGGGCCCCGGTTGTTGATGGCAAACAGCATGACCGAGATTAAAACTCGTGATCCTCTGGTCGTAGTGTCAGTGTCTTAGCCTGCTGAGCCACTCGGGGACCAATTTGTGCATTTTAACAAATGAGTTGAGCTACAGTTTACAAAACAAAAACAGATTGACAGCAAGCGAGTGAGAGCGAGAGAGAGTGAGAGCGAGTGTGTGTGTATGTTATGTATATGTACTGATGTTTATGTTAATTCACTATTGTATGTTCTATTGTCTACTGTATACTCTGTGTGTGTGTGTGTGTGTTATATGGCATGTGTAAGTCTGATTCAGATTTTTTTTCAACATGCAAAGAACACTAGTCACAAATAAACACACAGATGGATCAATTACAGCATGTCTACTCATTTTCATACCTTTATGAACAAAGCTCTTACCGCTAAGCCCCTCTGCATCCTGGGCATCACTGAATGGAGCAGGACCCCAGACCCGGACAGTGCCATCATCAGAAGCGCTGGCCATGAGTCCCGGCAGCACCGGGTTCCAGCTCACACAGTTCACAGTGCGTGTGTGTCCTGTCAGCTCTGCAATGGGCAGCTCGCTGCGTTTGTGCCAGATGTAGACTTTATGGTCTACAGACAAAGAACATGACACAAATACTCCCTCTATTAGCCTGAGCACAGATAAGCAGGAACAATAGTGAATGCCTGGATTGACTGAATGATTCCATTCAAGCACCCATTGGAAAACATAAATAAATAAATACATACATAAATAAATATATACGTATATATAAACAACAGTTCAAAAATGTGTAGATCCACCAGGATTCTTAAGAAGAGATTTGGTAGACAGTGATTCCTACCTTCACTCCCACTAGCAATAAAGTCCTCATTATGGCCTCCGAAGCAGGAGTGTATGGTGTAGAAGCCTTGGGTCACACCTTGGTATTTTCGCACCAGTACTCGGTCCTGAAGGTCCCACAGATGAACTCCCTGTACAGAGCAAAAGGAAGACAGTGAGCAATTCTGCCACTTCAAAAACAGTCATACATCAAAAGAGTTAAACATTACAGTTAACAACAACAACAACAACAACAACAGTGATTGACTGCTATGGGTTTTGGAAATGCTGACACAGTGGAACCTTGGTTTTTTATCATTAATCATTCTAAACTGTCTGATATTAACTGAAACAAATGATAGCTGAAGCAATATTCCCCATAAGAAATAACATAAATCCAATTACTCTGTTACAGACAATCCAAAATATTAACAAAATATATTTTATATAGAATAACTATAGTTTTACATACAGAAAACAATGAGAAAAATACAAAAGACTAATGAAATGGATAAATTAACATTTAACATCACTTTTTCAGGTTGATGTTCCGTTTTAGAGTGTGCTGGTGTGGTACAAATGCCTTTGTTTTGTACACCCGTTCTTATTTGTTTTCGCACCCATTTTCAGGCGCTGTACGCTGTCACTTTAGTGTGACATGTTGTAGTTTGTTTTGAGCATTATCAACGAGAAACAAAGCCTGAATGAATGATCAATGCATGGGTGGATGCTTTGTTTCCGCAAAATTAGTGAAAAGTCATGTGGGCATGCAGAGTAAAAACAGCCGGATGAATGATAAATGGGACAAAATTTCTCCAAAAAAAGTTGACAATAATCGAATTGTACGATAATCGGGGCAAACATTAACCGAGGTTCCACTCTATTTAAAGTGAAGGTCAGCTGATGGCCAATATCATGCTGTGTCTTTTTATCAAACAAACTAGGGGGAGCTCTAACATTGTTCTACAGCAGCCACGCTGATAAGACTGTCTGTAAATGTTACATTTTCTGTTTACTGGCATCATGAATGCAGGACAATTGTTTAAAAATAATCAGCTAATGCAGATGATCTGAAAACGTTTTAGTAAGTAATAATAATAATAACTGTACCTGAGTTGCAACGTTTAATAGCGCTAACCTGCCATTCTTTGACACGGTGAAAGACATAATAGGGTGATCTTCTTGTACACTGTGGAGCACAAAACAAAGTTGTAAACGTACATTCAGAATCACTTTTCCTGCGAGACTGGGCTTAAATGTTAGTGTGCTTACATGTTTCTGTCAGTCAGATCTTCAAAGTTGTATCCACGAATACGCTGGTGTGTGTCTGAGGCCAACACAGTTTTGCTGTCACTCAAGCACCACAGGCACTGAACACGAACCCCCTCCCATGAGTCCAGCAAGTTTCCGTCTAGGTCCTGCTCTTTCACAAAGTATAAGTCAATCAAACGGCACAATTTAGGCAAAGAATAAAGCTTCAGGACAAAAAAGATACCTACACACTGGTAAAATTGGCCTCTCTGGCCTCCGGTGACAAATCGCTTGCCATCTGGGTTCCAGGCTACACTTGTCAGGCTGTCTTCATGGGACTGACTCATTTTTGTCCTCAATTCCCCTGTCTGTGTGACAATTATAGAGGTTTATGACAAATGAGGCTAACAAGGCTTGAGCAGCTGTATCTTTATGAAGGGAAGGCTGCACCTGAACGTTCCAGAGCCACAGCTCGGAGCAGTCGTCTGGGCCACAGGCTATCAGGTACGCATCATCCGGGCTCCAGGCCAGGTAAGACACTCCATATGCATGGCCTTCCAGAGTCTTCAACTGCTTCAGCAGGTGTGTCTCCTATCATTCCACAGCAGACTGTCAAACACTTTTTTCTTTACGATAAAGTCTCTACATTCGCATTAGCTGGTACTTAAGTAGCTACAGGATTTTTAAAGAAATGAGAACTTACCGGGTCAACCTGCCAAATAATAACTGTAGTGTCTTTAGACCCAGAGGCCAGTTTGGTGCCATCATTGGAGAATTTACAGAACCAGACCTCATTGCAGTGTTCTGTCAAGATCTGCTGGGTGTAACAAGGGAACTGCTTCCTGGAGATATCAGAGAGAATGCATTTTAGAGGGGCCATCTGTGGAGTATTTATAGCTGAAAGAAAAACCTGAAAAGGCAGGGACAAGACAAATGAAAACAAAAATAGAATCACTGGCAACCAATATAATATCAAACATCTCCCAGACGACAGGCTGATTAGGCTAAATTCAGACAAATCAGATGCATCAGTACAGAGTGAGGCTGCACTTGAATGTACCTCAGCCACATACACTATATGTCCAAATGTTTGTGGACACCGCTTCTAATACATTCATTCAGCTGCTTTAAGTTGAACCCACTGCACACACAGATTCTGTTCCAGTTTATGAACTTGATATTTGTTTGCAGCTAGAACCAGGTTCTTCACAGCAAACTGTGACAACAGTGCAAACATGGGCTGGACGAGTGGATAGCACCAGGGTTCTAAGATTACACACACACACACACACAGCTTGTCTAGTCCCTGTAGAGAAGTGGTGCCAATAGAATGAAACTGAACATGAACCTACTGGCACCATGTCTAATGCCATGAGTGGGCTAGAAGGGTATAAAGCGCCCCAGCATTGAGCATTTATTGATTTCACAAAGGCATTCGACATGGTACAACATGACCAATTGTGGATAACCATGCTGGAGATGGGTTTCCCCTCACACTTGGTCCAGCTGCTGAGAAATTTGTACAGTCAGCAGCGGCCAGCCGTCAGGACCGCCGACCACACATCAGCATGGTTCAGCGTAAGACAAGGAGTCCGTCAAGGATGTAACCTCTCACCATGTTTATTCAACATCTTAGGAGA
>BRDA01012886.1:18890-40300 GCA_036984385.1 Crenuchus spilurus | reverse complement strand
ACAATCAGGTGCTAGCCTGCTACAAGCAACCAGAGACAGATGACATTGGACAGAAGTGACTCGTCTGTGCAGCCTATCATGACGAAGCGATGACGGCGTGTGACATGACATGACATTGAGCTGTGGAGCAGTGGCACTGTGTTCTCTGCTCCATCATTTTAGGATGAGTCGGGGTGCTGATCACCCAGCATCCTGAACACTCAGATGGTTGAACGAAATCAAATCTTCACAGCAATGCTTTAAAATCTTCCCTGGAAAGAAGGGGCAACTCGTTTTTAATTCCCTTAATTTCTAAAGAAGCAATAACTTGAGCAGGTGTCCCAATACTTTTTCCTCATATAGGGTATTAACGAGATTTGACAAATATCACGAATTGGAAGGAAAAGTAGGAGCGGCCACTGGGAGTTAGATAAGACTAATCATATTGACCTGCTGCAAACATGGTCCACCAGCAGAGACACAGAGTCCAGATTACTGTCCAGTTTGGTGTTGTGGTACAGGCAGCGATCTCTCTGGAGCTCCACTGCCTGACGCAAAAGAGTCTGCAACCTGCGAGGCGGCAACATCACCGAAGGGGGCAGGTATGCTGCAGAAACAAGAGAGAGAGATAGAGAAAGGAAGAGCAGGAGGGCCAGATTGCCAATTAAGAGAAAGCAGGGAGTTGATTAAAGACTGTAACCAGGGTTAGGGTCAATTCCTTCTCAATTCAGCCACTTTAGGAGATTTACTGAATTCATTTCACCATATTAACATTCACCACTGTTTCTAAGAGTCACGCATTTAAATGTGTCTTCTGAATTCAATTTGTCTCCTGAGATGACTGAATTCAAATGATACTGACCCAAACCCTGAATGTGAGAGGCAAAGGGGAATTACTTGACACTGACAGACAGACAAAGGGGTAAAATAAAAAAAAGGAAGAGGAGGGAAAATGACTGTGAATATGACTGAGGAATGTGTGTAATACACCCTTTTCACTACAATGCAGCCACCACACCTAGTGCATCTCAGGTAAATTAGACTTTTATGTTGATCAGTATGGCATATAGCTCATGAAATCCTGAAAATGAAACGATTGGAATATTTGTAATACTTGTAAATCAAGGTTCTAGATCAGGGATACTCATTGCGCGGCTCCCAAGCCACATGCAGCTCGCCGTGCTTTATTGGTGGCTCTCGTGACCGGTTACGAAAATACGCCAGCACAGCCAAAGTATTTTAAAAGCGTGCTACAGAGACATATACTGTAATGCGCTTTACATTCCAAGCACTTGCCCTCTCATTTTGCCTCAATTAAAGTTGGTTCCAAATCGGGGATACTGTGGAACCTGGCAACACAGGCACTGTTTCCAACAGCAGGCTGCACGAGACTCTGCTGTTGCCAGGTTCACGGTTTAACACTTATAAAAGAACTAATAAAACACTCATGTTACCATATTATTAATGACTTTAAGATAAATAGCAATAATCATAATAAATCCCTTATAAACAAAATATTAAGTCGTACACAGTTGTTTTGCCTTTCGCTTCAAACGTGTGACAGACATATTCTGGGCTAGTTTAAGCTTCTAAAGGGCGGGTTTTAGACTGACTTTAGGCTGGATATTTTAGTTGGACCTGGCAACCCTGCAGCAGGGCGGCTACATGGCAGCAGCGATTCTATAAGCTAGCTAGAGCAATATATTCAGTGAGCAAAGGTTAGTCCATAGGTGGGTTGTTTATTTTCCCATTATTTGAGTGACTCTGTGTGGCTCTCTCCTTGACTTTGATCTGTCAATATGGCTCTTTTGAAAAAAAGTGAGGATCACTGTTCTAGAGTCTGGAGGAAGAGTGGAAAGACAGAACCCAAGGTGTCTGAAGTCCAGTGTGAAGTTTCTGCAGACTGTGATGGTTTGAGGTGGTGTGTTATCTGCAGGACTGTGTTTCATCAAGTCCAAAGTCAACACAGCATCTACCAGGAGATTTTAGAGCACTTCATGCTTCCATCTGCTGACAAGCTTTATGGAGATGTCCAGCAGCTGCCCACAGTACCAAAACTACTACTGACCATATTACTGTGCTTGATTGGCCAGGCAACTCATGAGCTATAGGTCAAACTGATCAACATTAAAACAAAAAAGAGGCTTGAAATATGTCAGCTTATGTTTAATGAATATAAATGACAGTGTACCTCGTTTTTGGAGATGCACCAGTATGAAAAATGGGGAAAAAAAACAAGAATCTGTGGAAGAGGCGTTTATGTGTCTGTTCCACTCACTCTGCAGCTTGTCGAGCAGTTTTGAGCGAGAGGATGTTCCTTTTCCCTCCCACTCTGCCTTGGCTCGGAGATCATCAGAATGACTGCACATCAGGTACCTACAACACCCAACAAATGAAGTCACCCGACTCATACGATATGTAGTCTAATATTATTCCCTCGCTTCAGTTTTCAACACAGTCACAGCACAGTTAAACTGTCCTCTCATTTGGTCTTTCAAGACTAGCACAACACAACACAGACATGACCCAGAACTGACCGCTGGCCTCTACAACACTGTCCTGGTGTCATTTCAGTGTATTTCCTATTCATATTCTTATAATCAACACTGGATTATGAATGTAATTAATCATATTTCTTCAGACGTTCATGATACATGGTGTCTCAAAAGTAAGGAAACATACACGTGAATTGAAAACAGTGTGACATTAAAACAGAGGTGTGCTTCATGTCAACGTTCATTCTCATATTAAAACAGTGATTTTATGAGAAGCCACAGAATGTGTTGGATATGTTGTGCATCATGGACTGCTATGGAGTGTGAAATCAGAATATCGTCAAAGCCAAAATGTGAGAAAAGGCTGATAGAAAATGGTTTTGTTAATAAACAATTGTATCTCAAACAGTATATCTGTAATACAGTGTAACAGTTTAGTTTCATTCTTATTGCTCGACATATGGCATTTACATAGAGCTGGGCGATATGGCCAACAATGTTATCATGATAATTTTTTCTAGATTGATCAATCTCGATAATTATCACGATATTACATTTTCTAACACTGTCATAGTTTTAAACATCTTTCTAAAAACATCAGATTATATACATGAAATGTTACTATTTAAAATATTTAAATGTTTATTGCCAGAACAAGACAAGAAAGACGTTTACAATCGTCGCTTTATTATCGAAACTTACAGTGATTGCTGTCGGCCGCAGCCACTCCAAAATATAACAATAGGCTAGAGAGCCAAGCTAACAAGCTAAAGCTAGCACTCGGGCTGACAGACACACACACACACACACAGCGAGACCCCCTCCTTCTCCTTCTCACACAAACAGATGAGCACACAGCGACCTCGTGCTCTCTCGTCCGGCCCCACTACGCTCTCCTCCAATCACACGTTTGTTTTAAACACAACAGTGAATTTTGGCGGTGCTGGTGAGGAGGAGCTAACAAGCAGCAGTATTAGACTTCTGAACTCACTGTCAATCTGTTTAGATGTGAAATGGAAACAAATGTTAATGCTTATTGAATTCTGTTGTCCCGGCTTATCATCGTCATCGAGGGAAAACTTATCGTGAAAAAAAAAATTAGTATTTTTTTTTTATCGCCCAGCACTACATATACACAGCCTGTGAATGGTTGATTACACCACACATTTGTACCCTATACTACTTGTACCTTATAACCTCTTTGCACACTATACCCATTATACCCTCTCTGTAACCTCTTCTCCTCCTTATACCCTATAACCTCTGTACCATACACTCCTTATACTTTATACCCTCTCGGTACCATATACCCCTTATACACGACACCCTCTTTGTACTCTATTCCCATTATACCATACACTCCTTATACCCTACACAATCTCTGTACCCTATACTTCTTATGCTCTATACCCTCTGTGTACCCTACAGCCCTTATACCCTATATCTATCCTATACTCCTTATACCCTATAACCTCTGTACCATACACTCCTTATACCCTACACAGTCTCTGTACCCTATACTTCTTATACCCTCACTGAACCTTATACTCATTATACCCTATATCTTCTCTCTGTACCCTAAACTCCACACAAATGGCAAGCTTATATAAAGCAATGCTGATTGAGTTTTAGTGCATGTTTATTTAGTGAACATCTAGTAAACAACAACTGTGTCACACACCTATGTTCTCATTTGTAAAACTGAAGTGAATCCAAGATTTGGGAAAATGGTTTCCCCCACAGCTTGTGTCTAAAACTACATCGGCAAAACCATTTTATATGGGTGTTTCCTTACCTTTGAGACACCCTGTACATCAAAGCATTAATAAACCAATTCTCATGACACTAAAAGCAAATAAACACGATATTCTCCAGCATCATAAGAGAGCTGACAGGGCTGAAGTCAGCACTGCAGTACCCGCTGAGAACGTGGATGCGTTCCGTGTTGTACTTCAGAGGAGTCAGTTCTGCCCTTAGAACATGCAATGCCTCCAAGACCTTTCCATCTTCCAAATACTCCAAATACTTCTGCTGCAGGAGGAGGAACTTCATCCGCTAAACAGAAGCACAGACCAGATCAAACATCAGGCATCAAATGAGAGCAAGAGGCCAATACCCGACAATAAAAACACTGCAGGAGAACCTTCTCTTACCACAATAGCATTTGGTGAATGCATCAATGTTTTCAGCTCATTAAGATCACTTTCCGCCTGTCATGAAAACAGAGAAAAGAAGCTGTTTTATTGGTCAGAATTTATGACTAAATCATTGGCTAAATTTTGTTTTTAGAGAGAATAACTACTGTGCTGACTGATGTTCTCTTACACAAGAACAATCCATTGATTGAGGATGGTTTAGACTAAATAAGCTGATCTAGAATATTAAAAATAATCACTGTTAGTGGTAAAAATACTCTAAAATGTATCTAAAATTAGAAGTTAGTCTGTTAAGACTCAAGTGTCAAATACAAAGTGTTTGTGAATCATCATTGAGTTTGAGTTGGAGAGTCGAGAGTCTAAGATGGCAGAAAAATAAAAAGGTCTATTGGTATAATAAGCAGAGTTGGTCATCTGTTCAACACAAACAATCTCCTTACTCTATATTATAACCTGAGCCATGCTTATATTTTAAAGTGTATATCGTTTTGGTTGACTGCAACCCAATTACTCACATAACCCCACATGTCATCTGATCCTTTATTTCAGAATTTTATTCATTTATTTGATTTATTTATCAAATATATTCAAATGATGTCAATATTCCAGAGATATTTAATAACTACTTTTCAGCAAAATAGGACAATTATCCATATTAAATTAATAAATTCCTTAAATTTCTCCTTTAAAATAAGATTTTGAGGAATTGTATAATGGGTTTTCCCACTTGGCAAGAGAACATCATGTGATGAATATATTGTGGCTGTTTTTGTCTCTATATTCATGTTTTACTTGTGTTATATTGATATAATATTATTTTACTCTTTTTTTTTTTTAAACTTTCCTACTGCTGTCACTTTTTGCAGCCGAGTATCCAAATTTCCCCATTGTGGGACAAATAAAGGCTATCTTAACGTATGTCATGTGATGTATTTTCTATGTTATTAATTCATCTTGTACGTTATGTACCTTCATTTGTTAGAATACTGTGTAACTGTATTATTTTTAAGTAGAGCCTTCATATAAGCCTATATTGGGCTTTTTTCCCTGCACTGTATATCATGTTATTTTTGTTTTTTCAGTATAAACACCTGATATGAGTAAATGGGACTTAACGTGTATAAAAGGTAACTGATATGACTTTCCTGCTTCAATTTCAACAGTTTTTATTGTTTAAATATTTTTTTAAATGCAGTATTAGATTTCGATCAACAAAAGATACATATTTAAGCTGTGAGATGAAGTCCCTGTACCTTGTCCCATTCTCCTTCCATAACATGGTTGCGGAACTTGGTGGCAGCAGGATGCTCGAGTCTGCAGCCTGACTCCTGCATCAGTAAGTCCACAGTCTGACTAAACAAAAATAAAAGAAAAAATCAATGTTTAATGTTTCATAGTGACAAATATGTTTCAGCTATAATTGTCTACAGTCTACAACTCATTGTGCCTACAGACAGAGTATAAGAAATCCAATGTCCGTACCAAATAAGCAAAAACAGTGTGATACAGCAGTTTAAATTACGCTCTTTCTAATTAGGCACTATGTTGAGTAATTAAAACAGGCGCAGCATGTAATACATTCACTGACTACTACCATTCCACCACAGGCCTTATACAGAGGCTATTTCAGACAAACGTGATGTAAATAAAAGCTGTAAGGCTGCAGTAGAGCTGTACCAAAATGTTATAATACTTAAATTCTGCAATCAAATACGATTCATGTGTCTGCAGCCCAATTTGCATTAGATTAAATGAAGTTTCTGGGGCCATTTCTACTTCAAAAAGAGTTCGTCTGAGATTTTATTCCCATCATGATCCACCGTGGCTGCTTTTCTCCTCCTCTGGCTGAATTATCTACTGTTGTTTACCTCACTCAGAGCTCATCTAAATATTTTTGTCTTATCTGATACAAATCTCTGTAGATGTTTGTGGTTGTAAAATAAAGATTTTTGGGCGTAGCTAGTCTCCTAGTGCACAAATTCACCAAAAACCACCAATCACAAACCAACACATATCGCTGCTTTTGAAGAGTCACTCAATAATCTTAACTGGTCTGGATGGACTTGGTCTACATGGTGTCCAGACTCCAGAGGTTATGTAAAGAAACTTAAAAGGATGGTAAAAGCGAGGCTTATTAAAGAGGAGATTATAATCACAGCTACAGGTACAAGTCACTGTATAATTGAGAGCTTCATACAGATCAGATGTTAAAACACTGTTTAATAGAACTGTAAATAAATTGTGATATCGTGACAACACCAGGCTGCAGAGCTCCATTTTTCATCCTACATCACATGCACAATTTGAAGATTAAAGATGTACATTTAAGCAAATAATGAAAGATTTACTGAGCAACAGAATAACAACAATAATCACATTATTATCACCTATTTAACACAGTACTTACCACTGAAGAGGTGTGTATGGACAACAGATTACATTTAAAAAAATGAACAGACATGTTAAACTGTAAACATCTGAAAATGTGTTTACAGCCCTATTGGGAAGTGATTAAAATGTACATGGAGTAATGTCAACAACAACAACAACAAGTCCACTGCAGGTTCATAATAATAATAATAATAATAATAATAATAATAATAATAATAATAATCCAACACTGGCCCATAATAATAATAATAATAATAATAATAATAATCCAACACTGGCCCATAATAATAATAATAATAATAATAATAATAATCCTGTCTCTGGTGTGTAAAATGGAGTCCTCTGCCTCCTCTGTTGTTTTGTTTATGTGAGTCCTGCTGTCAGCTCACGTTAGAGCAGGTTTCTGGTTCTGATTGTTCTCCAGTTAAAGCTCTAATAAACACAGCCTTAGTCTAAACAACCCGGACTTACTTGAGTCCAAGCCCGTGTAGGTGCTGTCCTATCAGGCGGATCACGTCCTCGTCTGTCTGCGAAAGACGCTTCTTCTTCTTCACGTTGGTTCCGGTGTCAGATCCGGGTGTCGCGGCTGCTGAGGCGGCCGAGCTGCCCGGCGGCTGGACGCCGTTGTTGGGCGCGGTGACACCGCCGTCCGCGGAGGCCAGCAACCCGTTAGAGTGCGCTCCGACAGCCGCGGATGGCTCTCCGTTCTGGGCGCTGCTGTTGAGACACGGCGGCTCCGGCTCCGTCTCCTGTCCCGCACCGTTGGCCTGCATGTCAGCACCGCTGAGCGGGCCGGTGTCGGCGGGTCCTGAGCGGTTGGTTCGGACGGCGGGCAGAGACGCGGACGGGAGAGCCAAAACCAGCGCGGTCAGGCCTGCCGACGCCAGCGAAGCACCGCTCTCTCCTGCTCCCTCCGCCGGCCGCGCTCGGGCTTTCTTCCGCGGCGGCGAAGCTCCGCCGGCTGCCGAGTCGGAGGACGAGGAGGAGGAAGCGGAGGCCAGAGTTACCTCGCCGAGAGAGACCGTGACGCGGCGGCCCGTTCTCGGCACGGTGGCAGTTACGGCCGGTTCGGTCCGCTCGGGTTCGGTCGGGCTTGTTATTGTTTGTCAGAGAAACAGCTGCAGCACCGTGACGGACGTCTGTGCGCAGTGACGTCACCGGGAAGCCCTGAACAACCTTGAGCTGAAAACGGTGCATTCAAGCGCTCCAGAGATTTAGTGTAACAAACAGTTTATAATAAAATAACTTTTACTGATTAGTTTATAATAAAATAACTTTTACTGTAACAGTTTATAATAAAATAACTTTTCCTGTAACAGTTTATAATATTTTTTTACTGTAACAGTTTATAATAAAATAACTTTTACTCTAACAATTAGTTTATAATAAAATAACATTTAATGTATTAGTTTATAATATATAAAAATACTTTTAATTTAACTATTTATAATAAAAAAGCTTTTACTGTAACATTTTAGAATAAAACATAATTTTATATATCAGACAGTTTATAATTAATCAAATATCTGTTAATAGATAAAACATTTAATAATAGTTTTTGATGTTTCAAAGTTTTTAATGCATCATACAGTTCTGAAATGTATCACATGCTTTTAATGTATCAAATAGCTTAAACTATAAAATAGTTTTTAATTCATCTAATGTGTTTTACTGTCAAATACATAATTCTACTACAACATTAAAACTACCTCCTTGTATCTTCAATATTGTCCATTTTAGCTCTACTAACCATACAGTTAGGGGGGTAGCGCCACATTCTGGGACCTATGCACAAGCAGTGCCAAGCCACGCCCCCACCCCCCTATTTGTTTTAATATCTAAAGGAAAATAAAATTTCAGACTTCTCAAGGACCCTGGTAACTCAGTCCAAATTTCACCCCACTACAACACCCCTGCATATAGGTGCACATTGTATTTCTACAATTACAGACTGTAGCCCATCTGTTTCTCTGCATAGTTTGTTCACCCTGTTCTTTAAAGGTCAGGATCCCCACAGAGCTGGTAGATCATTCTCAGCACAGCAGTGACATTGACGTGCTGGTGGTGTGTTAGTATGTGTTGAGTGGATCAAACACAGCAGAGCTGCTGGAGATTTTAAACACTGTGTCCACTCACTGTCCACTCTATTAGACACACCTACCTTGTTGGTCCACCTTGTAGATGTAAAGTCAGAGACAGTAGCTCATCTGATGCTGCACAGTTTGTGTTGGTCCTCTAGTCCTTCATTGGTGCTCACAAGATGCTGTTGACTGGTTGGTGCACTATTTTCACTCCAGCAGTGACACTGAGGTGTTTAAAACATCAGCAGCTCTGCTGTGTCTAATCCATTCTAACACACACTAACACACCACCACCACATCAGTGTCACTGTAGTGCTGAGAATGACCCACCAGCTCTCTGGTGGTGCTGTGGGGGTCCTGACCTGAAGATCATGGTGGACAATTTATACAGAGAAACAGATGGGCTACAGTCTGTAATTGTAGAACTACAAAGTGCACCTGTATGATCAGTGGAGTTCAAATGGACAATGAGTGGAGATACAAGGAGGTGGTGTTAATGTTAATGTTGTCATTAAGGGTGTTGGCCAATCACATTTCATTTCCTCTCTTTTGTTTCTTGACACAGTGATGTAAATGCAGAAAGTGGCATATTGGTAAAAGTAATTGATGACCTTAGGTAGATTTATTTGTAGTGAGAATATACCTGTATAGTACCTGTACATGTTTACACTACTTGTTAACCTGAAGAACAGTATTAGTTTGGTTATTGCTGTGTAATTAGTGATGTTGTTAAAGTTTATCTGTTAAATTAATATCCATTGTGGCTTCAGACAAAAAGCTGTACTAAAATCAGTTCCTCACAAGCCCAAACATTTGTGAACACCCCTTCTAATGAATGTATTCAGCTACTAGAAGTCGACACAAATGTACAAATGCACACACAGTTTGTCTAATCCCTGTAGCAATAGAATAGGACTAAATGGAGTTGGGGATGAGGTAGAGTGCTGATCGTCCAACATCCTGAAGTCACTGAAGCTCTTGCGGCTGAATGGCACAGCAGCGCTCCAAAATCTGGTAGAAAGCCTTCACTGGACAGTAAAACCAATACAAGCTCTTTTTAACCCATTTGTGCAGTGAAACACACACACACACACACACACACACGGCTGTGAGAATTTGTGCCTGAAGCGGTGGGCAGCCCTTTTCCACCAGCGCCCGGGGAGCAGTTAGGGGGTTAGGTGTCTTGCTCAAGGGCACTTCAGTCATATCCTATCTGGGGATCAAACCAGCGACCTTGTCAGACCAGATCCTTACCACTAGGCCATGGCTGCCCCAATATATAATGGCAAACATTGTATTATCTTAAAAATCACTGTGCTGGTATCCCAGATTAAGTATAAATGCCGATTGAAAATGATTTTCAGTAGTGAATCTGCAATTAACTCAAATGCTGTTTGTAATCAATATCTGACAAATGAGTGTGGTTGCTCGTTAATGTATTAAACAAAGTCTAAACTAATAGCAGTTCTGTATTATATGAATAATTTACAAAAGCAATACACTTACAGATCATTCAAAGTGCCATTTTATTCCCATGTTTAAGGATATTTCAAAAATACAAATCAAATTTGAGTAAAACCCTGCATCAGGCCAGATAGACGATGCTCCGAACTATACCTTCTTACTGTATTACAACACATGGGGTTTCAGAAACAATTGCAATGCTGTCTGTGGTTTCTCATACAATATCCCTGACATTTGCAATAAATTAACATAGGAAACCATGAGCAGTGTGGTCTGATCTGCTCACAACGCACAATACTCTTTTAGCTAGAATAAAACATACAATCATAATATAAAAATATGACTTACAGGGAGAAGAATGATTATTTTTTTTTTGCAAAGGGTATCGGAGAACAGAGCATCATAAAAGAATAAACTATTGCACATTCATCTAATCCGTTAGGAAAGACTCTGAGGAAAGACTTTGAGGGGAATATAATCTGAGCTAAGATACACCCATCCCTCCAATACTGCCAAAGAAGTCTTAACCTTGCACTTTCATATAGTGCATGCATACTGTACATACACACCTGCATTTAACCTGCTCACAGTGACACGTCAAACACCCCAGAGTAGCAGACATACAGGACACACAATGATGTTGTGGCACTTGTTGTATGGCACACTAAAAACACTTATCTGGGTAGAAAGAAATGGTCGGAAATGGGTGCAGAGTCCACAAAAAAAAAGGGGGTCAATACATATACATTAGGAACAGCAGGTGAGGACATACATGCATACATCTGCACACACACAAGAGGGAGAGGTGCAGTGTGTTGCCCTTCAACTCACTTTAAAACTTACTCCTCGTCTCCAATAAAAATCGAATGAACTTAATTTACAATAAAACAACCCATAGAGGAGCAGCGTTAAGTCTCCGTTTTGAAAGCATTGAAGTGTGTAATATACAATCATGTTGTAACGAGTGACTACCCACTACAGTCATACATCAAAAACAAACAGATGGTGAAAAATGTCATTTTTGTGGCTAATTTAATTTAGAAAGCTAAACTGTCACGTGTTTTATATTCATTACACATTTCAAGTTTGAATGTTGATCAGTATGATGTTTAGCTCATGAGTTGGCTCAGTCAAGCAAAGTAAGTGGCACTGTGGGCAGCTGCTGGGCATCTCGATAAAGCTTGTCAGCAGATGGAAGCATGAAGTGCTCTACAATATCCAGCTATATTGACTTTGGACTTGATTAAACACAGTAAATACAGATATATACAGATAAATACAGATGACATGACACCTCAAACCATCACAGACTGCAGAAACTTTACACTGGACTTCAGACACCTTGGATTCTGTGTCTCTCCACTCTTCCTCCAGACTCTAGAAGCTTGGTTTTTAAATGAAATTGAAAATTGGTTTTCGTCTGAAAAGAAGACGTTGGAGCATCTTTTTCTCCTTAGTCCAGGTAAACACATCTGATGTTCAGGAGCGTTGATATTATGAATGCGGCAGCTGTAGCCTGAGAGATAAACATTTGAATAGTCATGTACTCAAACCAGGAAATATTCTGGTCATTTGAGATATAAGCCATAATGGTCAACATGGGAAAAGAACAGGCTTAAATGTCACTGAATATAACACACATGACAGTTTACCTTTTTGAAAAATGATCTTTTTCACCCCATTCTCATACGTTGATGAGTGACTGTATGTGCTCGAGTGGCATGATCACAATTGCAAATCTTAAACAATGGTTACTGATTCAGCAAAGAAAATAATTTTTTGGAAATTCATTCATCCATTCATCCAATCATTCGTTCGTTCATTCACTGAAAAGGTCTACAGCACGACCCTGTACTTCTCCAGTGTGAGCAGAGGAAATATCACTTCTCAGGTCTGCTTCCCTCTCAATCTGCAACACACACATTTACTTTAAGATGCTTTATTCTGTGTGTGTATGCTGTGTTAGGAGAATTAGCAAGTAGGCGGAGCTTCATGTATGTGTGGCGTTTCTGGGTGTAGGTCAAGAGCTGTCCACCACCTGGTGAGGCAGCGTGACAGAGGAGCCATTGATGAAGGAACCCTGTTTTTCTCGTCCTTTCAGAAAATAGGTAAGCAGCTCCCCTTTCCCCTTCACAAAGATCGGCCCCCTCCTCACAAAACGGAAGCCATAGTCCTTCAGGATGTTATAGCAGTCTTCCACCACCTGGGGGCAGCAGAATTTGTGTTACAGATGCACAACAATCACATAACCTTCTTGTGTTTCTCCAATATATATATATATATATATATATATTCAGCCTCTATCTAGTTGAAGGTAAATCTGTATCTAAAAACAAAAATTCTTCACCTGGACGTTCCCCATCACCCCTGTTGACTCCATACGACTGGCCACATTAACAGTGTTTCCCCAAATGTCAAAATGAGGCTTCCGAGCCCCTATAACTCCTGCCAGAACACCTCCCTTATTGAGTCCTTTGGGGAAAGGTGGTTGAGAAAAGTAAGCAATGTCACATATACATTATACGTACACTCATATAGCTTGTATGTATCTCCACTTATTGTCCATTTTAGCTCCAATGACCATATAGGTGCACTTTGTAGTTCTACAGTTACAGACTTTAGTCCATCTGTTTCTTTGTATACTTTGTTCACCCTGTTCTTTAATGATCAGGACCCCCACAGGATCAACAGAGATGTTCTCAGTGAAACTGAGGTGGTGGTGGTGTGTTATTGTGTATTAGAGTGGATCAGCTGCTCAGTGTCACTACTGGAGTGTAAATAGTGCAGCCAACATCATCCTGTGAGCACCAGATGAGCTACAGTCTCATCTACAAGGTGGACCAACAAGGTAGGCGTGTCTAATAGAGTGAACAGTGAGTGGACACAATGTTTAAAATCTCCAGCAGCTCTGCTGTGTCTGATCCACTCATACACACACTAACACACCACCACCACGTCAGTGTTACTGCAGTGCTGAGAATGATCCACCAGCTCTGTGGTGGTCCTGATCATTGATGTATGCAGAGAAATCTGTAACTGTACAAAGTCTGCAATAGCAGAACTACAAAATGCTTGTGCATAGGGCCCAGAATTTGGCGCTACCCCCTGCCTATATGGTCAGTGGAGCTAAAATGGGACCCTAACGAAGTGAACAGTGAGTGTACATCTAAAAATATTCAGACACCTGAATTTAGCCTCACGGTACACCCATAGCTGACACTGGTGTCCATAGAACGGCATTACTAATACAATGAAATGTGATAATGATGATCAAATCATCCAACATCATTTCCTTACCTCACTAATGCACTCATACCTGAACACAATCAAATTCTCACAGCAATGTTCCAACATCTAATGGTAAGCCTTCTCAGAAGCAAAAAGTGACCTTATCAACACCGTTTATTTCAGAATTAGTGCTGAATGAGCAGGTGTCTGCAGTGTCCACTTACCAATGCGAAGCATGAAGTTGTTGAATGACTGGTAATTGATGTTCATCAGAGTAACTTTCATGGCCAGAGCAAAGTCTGCTAGATCAGCTAAGTGCTGCCAGCGCTCTCTATCAGACAATTCCTCCTTCTGTTGAGGAGGAAAGAAATCTCAGCTCCATCACTGAACATCAGCATCATTAACAGGATCATCACTGTTATAACTACATAATTCATCCTCTCTTACCTTCATGCAAGCATAACCATTAGTGTTGTTGTCAGGAGTGACACCCGATGCTGCCATATAAGTGCTGCCAATGGTCTTAATTTTGGTGATACAGCGAAACTGAGGTTCATCCAGAAGCTACGAGGGCCAAACGATAGAAAAATATATTACATTTAGCTCACTTTAAGTCACGCTGGCAGCACAACACTCATATCATTACTGTTATGAAGAACTGCAAAAACTATAAAAAGTAAAAATTTTCAGTAATTAAATTTGGCAATATCTTTCAATGCTTTTTAAAAATGAGTTGCACTGCCCCAAATGGCTCAGGAGGCTAAGACGCTGACACTATGACCACAGGATTGCGAGTTCGAGTTCGAATCATGCTGTGTGACATCAACAGCCAGGGCCCGAGACAGCAAAAATTGACCGTGCTCTCTCTCTCTCCCTATCACTTTCTCATTCCAATGTCCACTGGCTGAGGCATCTACTGATTGGTCCATTCGGAGCTGGGAATCCTGCTCTTTCCTCTGAGCACATTGTCTCCCCAGTGACGGTGTATGAACGGTAGTTTGAAAAGAGGCGGTGGCTGCATCACACGCAAGAGGGGAGCAGCCATGGCCTAGTGGCAAGGATCTGGTCTTGTGACCAGAAGGTTGCTGGTTTGATCCCCAGACAGGACATGACTGAAGTGCCTTTGAGCAAGACACCTAACCCCCTAATTGCTCCCCGGGCGGTGGTAGATAAGGGCTGCCCACTGCTTCGGGCACAAATTCTCACAGCCTAGTGTGTTCACTAGTGTGTGTGTGTGTGTGTGTGTGTGTGTGTGTGTGTGTGTGTGTGTGTGTTTCACTGCACGAATGGGTTAAATGCAGAGGTCAAATTCCGTTGATCACATTGGCAAAATTGGTTCATCTTAATCTTAACAGAGGAGGTTTGTGCATGTCTTCACCTTCCTAGAGACATTATAAAAGTGATGGGGAGAGTCCTAACGGATGGGATGGGCTAATTGGCTACTACTACATTGGGAAGGGGATAAAAATGGGCAAAAAATTAGTTGCACTATTGTTTTGCTGTATTTTAATGCATCTTGACACCTGAAGAGTTCTGTATGGATACAGAGTTAAAGATGCAGATAAACTCACCCAACAACATGTTAGGCAGGCATGCAAAATCAGGGTAATTACACTGAATACTGATCTCTAAACTCTAAGTTGAAATAATATTGTGGGGTTTAAAACTGAATTAAAAAGAATATGAACTTGTCTTTTTTGCATTATTTGAGGTTTAAAAAAATGGCATGTTTTTGTTCTTTTGGCCAGCTGTTGTAACCCTTCCTGTTCCAGCTTTGCCTCGTATGCCATGTGCTTCTGTTTACATTTCCATGTACAATATGATGTGTTTATATTTCCCATGTGTTTTGTCCACATCATGTCTCTACCCCAGGCCATGCCATGTCTTGTTCAATACACAGCCCTGCTGTCTTATTATATATCTGATTATGTTCTCCATAAAAGCCTTCCTAGTGTTTCACTCCTCATCCATCATTGTAGTGTCATCCATGCTATATTTATATACTTGTATTGCCACAGCCAGTCTGTTTTTGTATCAGTGTTATTGACAAAGTCTTGTATTTTGGATCAATGCTTCTTCCTCTCCTCCTGTATCAGCCACGTTATGAGCTGTCCATTTTCTACAAATAAATGCTCTAAATGACAATATTTTTGTTTGGAATTTGGAAGAAATGTTGTAAATAGTTTACAGAATAAAACTAAAATGTAATTTTTAATCAAACACAGTAGTACAACAGTACAACAGTGAAAGAAGTGAAACACATTATTTGCTGTACAGTATATTGTTCACTGGATGGACAATGCATTAATGCACTAATTAATAATATACTGGAATGGTATACTTTATATATATTTTCATTTGTGTAAATATTTTGAAAAGTCAGAATTCCCCTTTAAAATGTTTCCCTTTTTGAAATACAGAATTTTGTAATAGCAGTGATGATACACTAGAATAAAGTATCATTTTGAAAAAAAAAAGCTACAAAAACACTACTTACACTATCAAAGTCGGAGATAATTTCATTGAGGAACCTCAAGCACTCAATACCCCCATTATTGATGCTCTCCTCCGTGTAGAAGTCAGAAAAGTTAGGGATAGAAGCAAACATCACCCCAATCTCATCATAAGACTGGCTGTACAGCTCCTGTTAACAGAAATATGAAATATACATGAAGACTGTACTGACATACACTCACTGTTCACTTCATAAGGTACGCATACCTTGTATCTCCACTCATTGTCCATTTTGTAGCTCTACACTTACAGACTGTAATTCATCTGATTCTCTGTGTACTTTATTAGCCTCCTTTCTCTCAGATTTTCAATGGTCAAGGACCACAGGACCAGCACAGAGGAAGTGGATCAGTTTCAGTGACACTGCAGCTCTGCTGTGTCTGACTTACTCAACAAACACTAAACCACACCACCACCACATCAGTGTAACTGAAGTGCTGAGAATGATCCTCCTGCTCTGTGGTGGTCCTGACCATTGATGAACAGGGTGAACGAAGTATACAGAGATACAGATGGACTACAGTCTGTAACTGAAGAGCTGCAAAGTGCACCTGTATGGTCAGTGGAGCTGAAATGGATGAGTGGAGATATAAGATATGTGAACCTAATAAAGTGGGATGTGAGTGTATTTCAACCCTGAAGCTAACAGGAAGGATTCTCTTACCTCGTCTCTCTTCTTGGAGCCCAGGAAGTGGCGTGCGACATGCTCTGGAAGCATATTGGTGACGAGAGCCTCATTCCAGCGCCTCATCTCATATACCTTCTCCTTCTGCTCGTGCACCTCGATCTTCCACAGGAACAGTGTGCGGGCCAGTTTCTCTACCTGAGAGAGGAAAAAAAAGGAGGCAGACAAATGCAAAATATTATTGTAATTGTATTCACAGTACCTGCACAACATAACACGTCTGAAGCTAAGCAGGTCTGGCTGTGGTCAGCACTCAGATGGGAGACCTCTTGTGTGTCTGCTGGAAGTGGTGTTGGTGGACAACAGGAGGCACTATGGCTGTGTTCTTTGTGAGTCCCAATGCCACAGTGGAGGTAATATCTCTCAAATGTCTTTCAGATGAGCTTCCTGGTAATTTCCTCTAAAAGAGCAAGGCTGGTACCCCAATGTCCTGGCTACACACCCCACCTAATCATCTCCAACTTCATAAACTTGCACAGTCTCTCCTCACCTCTCTGTCTAATAGCTAAAGTGTGCTGAGAGTTCTGGTGCGGACCGGCTGCAGGTGGATGCTGTTACGGTCTATAAATGTAACAGTACGTAAGAATAAATAGCAGAAGAAGTCACGTACATGTCGGGCAAAGTAGTAGAAGCTGACCATCATGATGAAGATCATCACAGTCATTGTGTATTTGGAGGGCACAAGATAAACTCTACACAAAAACAAATATAAAAACATTTGAGCATTTTGTACAAAACACCATTAAGGTCAAAAAGGCCTGGTTTGTAATATAACCCCTACCTATAATCCTCATAGCGCAACCGGTCATACTGGTCAAAGATGTTCCTCCAGCTGTAGATGTTGACCACACCTGTGGCCACTGTGATCAGCAGCATGAGAGTGAGCTTGACCATGTGGCTAACCTGCACCAGCATGGTAGTCGCAATCAGTGCCAGCACAGCAATGTAACTGTAGTATTTGGGGTTCTCCAGACAGCCCCTCTGTGCAGTTGGTGCTGGAGAACCTTCCATGACCGTGTTTGTGGCAGGAGGCTGTGGTAACCGACAGCTTAGCTAGAAGAATAATCACAAATGAGAAAAAAACTCAAAAATGGACAAACATGAAAGAAAAGGCAAACAAGCAAGGACTAAAGAGGAACATGAGGCTGAAATACAGGTTCCTCACTGGTTCTTGGTTTTGAGGTAAGACCTAGCAAAAACATTCACTTTTACACAGTGGTGGGTCATCAGGGCCTTCTCTGCTGGCCTAAGAAATATCTGAATCACAAACTGATGTTAATTATATTTTATCCATGAATACTTATTAAATAATTCCAAATGGTCTGTCCGCTTCCTTTTATAGCTTTTCTGATGGTTGTGCTGTTTCCAGACATGTATTTCCATATTAAAACATTTAACCAATCACATTTCAGCCATCATTTGTTGCCAGGCAGGGTCCAAGTCAAAGATGTCTGCCCAAGGCCTTCACAATTCATTCTGCAGGCTCCCCTAACACAAAATAAATGTCAGTGAAACTGTTGTTTCAACCAATCAGATTTTGAGTTGGTGTCACCAGGGTCCTCTAGCAGGCGTCTGGCAATGTCACCATATTCAGACCTGTTAATTAGATAGTCAATCTGTTAAATTAGCTTGGATGTCGATAGGAAAAGACTTCTTGATGGAACTGAAGTGCACGGATAATCTGTGACAGATCAAATACACTGTTTTTGAGGAAAGAGAGGAGGACGGATTTTGTTCATAAATAATCAGATTTATTGGTAAGTAAAATGTTGCTATTTTCCTAAATAATATTGCAAGTTTATGAGGTTATTTTTGATGTTTTTATGTGTGTCACAGTGGTAGCTGCAGTAGGAGACCTGTTCACCCCTGGTTTGTTTATTCAATAGTCATTTATTAATAATATAATACAATTTAGGGAGTTTTCTCTACTAGCAAACATGGTGCTGGGTCATTTTTGACCCTTAAAACAAAACAAGAGTTAAAGAGCAAGGCAGATATTGTATTAGTTCATCTCCAAATATTACAGTATTGTGAAAAAGTTCAATTTTGTTCTGAATTTAATTCGAAAAAGTTAAATGTTATATCATATATATATTACATGTAAAGTTTGTTTTAATGTTGATACTGTTTGAATAGTAATTTACTCATCAGCTATAAGTCATGCTGATCATCATTAAACAAAAAAAGCTTAAAATATGTCACTTTATGTGTAATATTTTTTGTATT
Source organism: Crenuchus spilurus (assembly GCA_036984385.1). Classification (NCBI taxonomy): domain Eukaryota; kingdom Metazoa; phylum Chordata; class Actinopteri; order Characiformes; family Crenuchidae; genus Crenuchus; species Crenuchus spilurus. The sequence continues at coordinate 21,081 of BRDA01012886.1, read as the reverse complement.
AAATTATGAAGAACACAATGATGTGTCACTGCATAATGTGGTTTTTTAATGGACATCAAAAACACACAATTAAGTGATGTCCTTCCCAAACGGCAAATATGAACATGCAAGGCAAACCAGTGTCTCCTCTATGTCTCACCATGTCTATTATGTCTGCTAGAGTGAGGATGAAGATGGCTGCCATGGCCCAGGTGTTGCGAGCCCAGCGTGTATGATCGATCCATGTGGAAAATGATACCAGTCTCTTGGGAAACACCTACAACAAAATCAAAATCAGCCTTTTATTGTACATATCAAATTTTGCATACAAAGTGAGACGCCAAACACCTGCTGTTTTAAAGGAGACAGTGCTCTTACTTTCTGCATGCCTCTGCAGTGATGTTTTAATGACATAATACACCAAAAGGACAAAAGTATTGGGATACCAACTCATTCACTGTTCTTTCAACTAGAGTTTGGAGAAATGCTGTGAGAATTTGATTGCATTTAGCCACCAGAACATTAAAGAAATCAGTGTGTTGGACGATCTCATCCCCAACTCCTCCAACTCATCCCAAAAGTACTGAATGGAGCAGGGAACACAGTTGCACAGCTCCATAGCTCAATGCTGGGGTGTTTGTACCCCTCTAGCCCACCTGGCATTAGACATGTTGCTAAGGTTCTAGATCTATGACAGGTTGTAGATCTATTCTTTTGGCAGAACTTCTCTACAGAGACTAGACAAGCTGTGTGTGTGCATTTGTACATCTGTGTCAACTTAAAGTAGCTGAATGCATTCATTACAAGTGTCCAAAATGAGCATAGATCTTAGTTCAAAATGTAATAAATTATTATACAGTAAAATATACCATTTCCTGATATGTGAAACCATACCATTCAATGGGGCGTGCTTTGTCTTTCACATGACTGTATATTATCAATAGTCACTGTATATCATCTGTCTCTCTTGCTCCCTGAACCCCCCATCCACAGTTTCCATTAGTGACTGTGATGCCCTTAGGCAAGTTTAGTGACTACCAGTCAATATTGCTATATAACTGTATTAGTCAATTGAAAGTGCAATGACCTAACTAGTTGGCTTGGATCAAAGACACTGGTGTATGTTCAAATAACAGCTACTGCACTGAGCCCATAACATCCAAGTCAGTTATTGCATTACATAAGTACAGTTTTTCACCACATTGGAAATGCTAAATGGATTGTAATTGATCTTCATAAAAAACATGAGCCAGTGGAAAAATGACTTCACACTGAGTTCATTACATAATGTGTACATCAGCAGTAAAATGTCAAGGTTTATAACATACAGTACACAGTAAATCTGCCAGTGTTAAATCAACACTACTAGAGTTAAATGAACACTGAGGGTGTCAAAATGTAACACTCTTGGTTTTAATTTAACTCTTAACAGTGTTGAATTAACACTGGCAGATTTACTGTGTACATACATCAAAAAGATTAAATATTGTAAAAAAAAAAAAAAAAAAAAAAAGAACCTTGCTCATAATTTAATTTACAAATGTCATATATTTTATATCCATTACATATAGAGTGACCTGTTTCAAGCCTTACTGTATATACTCAAATAATACGCACACTTAAAAAATGGCACCTAAAAGTTGGGGTGCACATATTAGTCGATAAATAGATCTGCAACACTGTTCTTTTTTCAAAGAAAAGCTTGATATTATTGAAGAAGCCCAAACAACTGCAAATTGCACAGAAGGAAGGACATTTGATGTCAGTAAAGCTGCATTTGTGTGTGTGTGGGTGTGTGTGGGTGGGTGTGTGTGTGTGTGTGTGTGTGTGTGAGAGAGAGAGAAAGAGAGCGAAAGAGGAGAGAGAGAGAGAAAGAGAAAGAGAGAAAAAGAGAGAGAGAGAAAGAGAGAGAAAGAAAGAGAGAGAGAAAGAGAGAGAGAGAGAGAGAGAAAGAAAGAAAGAGAGAGAGAAAGAGAGAGAAAGAGAAAGAGAAAGAGAGAGAGAGAAAAAGAGAGAGAGAAAGAAAGAGAGAGAGAAAGAGAGAGAGAAAGAGACAGAGAAAGAGAGAGAGAGAGAGAGAGAGAGAGAGAGAGAGAGAAAGAGAGAGAGAGAAAGCAAAATATCCAGTGATAGAAAAACGGCTCAGTGATTATAGTATTTTTTCCCTGAATTTTCCCTTCTAAAATTAGGATGTGCGGATTATTGGAGGGCG
>BRDA01012886.1:0-14434 GCA_036984385.1 Crenuchus spilurus | reverse complement strand
CTCTCACACACACACACACACTCTCACACACACTCACACACTCTCACACACACTCACACTCTCACACACACTCACACACACTCACTCACACTTACACTCACACACTCTCACACACACTCACACTCTCACACACACTCACACACACTCACTCACACACACTCACACACACTCACTCACACTTACACTCACACACTCACACAGACACACTCACACACACACACACAAACACACACACACACACTTAACACTGCACTTACGCCTGCACAGTCTCTCTCTCCAGCAGAGCCTCATTTAGAAGCTTATTCAGCTCCTGCTCGTTTTCCTGAGCATCAATCACCCTCTCGGCCAGGTCTCGCAAACGCAGGCGCCGCCGGGGGTTTGGGAAAGAGGGGTTCACCACCTAATTTCACACACACACACAGAAGAGGGGGTTTTCCTTCACTATCCATTTTGTTAAACCATCTATTGTAGGAGCATGAGCACACATACGTCAACATATGTCACACCACTTCATCCCTCAGACTCTACCTGAATCACAGCGCGTCTTACCACAAACAGGGAAGAATTTCCATGTAAACTAGAAAGAGGACATAATGTGGAAAATGTACCTTGCTTTCAGCATTGAAAAAAATATTAGTAAGTGAAATAATTCTAAATTCAGTCTAAATGTAGAATATTTATCATTTTCAGAATGTTGTAAGTTTATTATAATTTAATATAATGCATAACTAGACATTGTAACTGACATACTGGCAGTATAATCAATTTGCTTAATGTAAGCATATATTATAAGAAGAGATCAAATGTCTACCAACACAACAACAGAAAAACTTAGTCACATTTCTTGAACTTCAATAATTGTATAATAAGCTTCAATTTAGACGTATTAAATATTTAGACTACATATGAAGTTATTTAACTTGGTAAGATATATTTTTTCAGTGAGTTTAAAGTACTCTAGACATTGTTGATGTTTTTAAACATACTGTTTAAATTCTGAATTGTGACTGACTCAGCCTAAAACTGAAAGGCATCCAATTTCATTAAACTGAGGAGGGTTATAGGATAGCAGTCTAAATTCAGACTGTTTCATTTTAAGGGAAACAGAGAAATGAACAAGTTCTGTTTTTGATACATAAAACCAGACAAACAATACAGGCCATTGAAACTTTATCACGTGGTTAAGGAAGTGGATAAGGTTTCTCAGTAGCATTAACACTTCAGCAGGGAAGTACACATTCATACCAGAATATTATGACCACCCCAGGTTTGGTCTGGGATGTCACAGATGCCACGTAACAGAGTTTACTGCATGTATGAATAAGTGAGCACACCAGTCAGTTGTAGCAGAGTGTAAAACCATCATCATGGATAAAGGACATGATGTGATTGGTGTTTAAAAGGGCATGATAATGAGGTACCATTTGAAGGGAGGTAGCATCTCAGAAACCACTAACTTTATGGGATGTTCTAGGGCCGCGTGTACCAACAATCCTACATTGAGTCTCCCAAATGGCATAACAGTGGTGCCTCATGGGCCATTGATGCAAAAGAGGAATGTTGACTCTGTGAGTGGTCCACACAGTAAATCTGCCAGTGTTAAATCAACACTATTAGAGTTAAATTAACACTGAGAGTGTTACATTTTGACACCCTCAGTGTTAATTTAACTCTAATAGTGTTGATTTAACACTGGCAGATTTACTGTGCAGAGCAATTGATACACCACAGTGGACTATGATGAGTGGCATCTCTCTAGTGTCATCTAAGACAAGGATGGTTTTCCCATTATTAGGTAGGTGTCATAATATTCTGATATAAAGAATGAATGTAGAGTTAAATCGTATATGGATACCCGTGTGTCCAGCTCCTCTGGCTCCTCTGGTGTCGTACAGGCTGTGTGAACACTGCCATTACACTCTGTAGTGTTGATCAGCAGTGGAGAGTTCCCATTAGAGGACGTTACTGACAGCTTCTGAATTAAACCCAATGGAAGAAAAAGAGAGACAGAAAGAAGAAAACGAAGGAAAATGGAAACTTTGAATGTGAAGCTGCAAAATGAATCCTCTAAGAAACTGGAATGCACATAAAAGGTAAAACTCACTACTCCATTGATGCCATTCTTGCTTACGGGGCCCTTTGGAACGATAACCAAATAAGTATCTATGCCCCTCTCCTTTAGGTATTCACATCGATCACCCCCATCCCCCGGCTCCACGTCAAATTCACCATGTAGACATTCCATTGTGTTCTGAGAGATGTGAACTCGCCTATTAACATGTTAAAAAGCATATACAGTCCTACGTCACAAAATTCAAATGTGAAAAAATTCTTAATTTCATTAAAAAATGTAAACTTTCATATATTATAAACACATCAAATGACACATTTCACGCCCTTTTTTGATCAGTACGGCTTATAAGCTCACGAAAGTCGGAAATCCAGTAAAATATTTGGTTAGAAGTTTGAGTAAGTGACTATGGGCGGCACGGTGGCTTAGTGGTTAGCACATTCGCCTCTCAGCGCTGAGGTCTTGGGTTCGAGTCCGTATCTGAGCGGAGTTTCCATGTTCTCCCTGTGTCTGCGTGAGTTTCCTCCGGGATCTCCGGTTTCCTCCCACAGTCCAAAAACATGGCGATCAGGTGGATTGGATACTCTAAAATTACCCTGGTGTGTATGAATGTATGTATGTATGCCCAGATATGGTTGGCACTCTGTCCTGGGTGATCCCCCTAGTGCTGGATGCAGTCCTCCAGGTGGACAGTCGCTTCTGGTTGAGAGTACGCTGTGTGCGATTGGCTGCCGCTTCTCACCGGTGTGTGTGTAAATGGAGTGTGTTGATTGTAAAGCGTCCTTGGGTGTCTAGAAAGGTGCTATATAAGCATAATGTGTGTGTGTGTGTGTGTATTCAAACAGCATAAATACTGATCACAAGGTGTCCGAAGTCCAGTGTGCAGTTTCTGCAGACTATGATAGGTTGGGGTGCAATGTCATCTTCTGGTGTTGATCCACTGTGTTTTATCAGTTCCTAAGTGAACACAGTCTGAGATTTTAGTGCACTTAATGCTTCCATCTGATGACAAGATTTATGAAGATGCCCATTTCCTCTTCCAGCAGAACCTGCCAATAGTGCCAAACTACTGACCAGCCAACTCATGAGCTATAAGTCATACTGATTTCAGTATATTGGATTTTGTTGCAGTACGGTCCCGCATGGCTGTGAGGATTTGATTGCATTCAGCAACAAGAACAAGCTGTGTGTGCATTTCTGCCAGCAATGGGTGCAACTTAAAGTATTTGAAAGCATACATTAGAAAGGGTGTCCACAAATATTTGGACATGTAGTGCACATGTAAGGAAGTAGCACATACACAGGTGATGTTGTAAGAACAAGTGATGACTCACCCAGGTATCCCTCCGGCCTCCATTTTGTTGGCCACCGTCACATCTGTAGACCACACATCATACTGCCAACGTTTCTGTCCCAGAACCCCACCAAGAACTGTCCCAGAATGCACCCCAACACGCATGTCGACATCAGTCTGTGTTTTCTCTCGAACATACCTGAAATTCAGATGCACATGGACACCATGTGAGGCAGAAAGATAAGAATTTTGTGTTAGGATCATCAAACATAGAGAAAAAATGTCTGAATTATTAGCTGTTGTCTTTGGTTTGAATTCCCATCTGGGTGGAGTGTTCTCCCTGTGTCTCTGGGGGTTTCCTGCAGAGTCACAGATTTCCTCCCACAGTCCAAAAACAAGGCGGTCAGGTGAATTGGTTACTTTAAATAGTCCTGGTGTGAGTGTGTGTGTGTGTGTGTGCCCAGCAGTGGATTGGCACCCTGTCCTGGCTACAGTTAAATTAATATAATGCCCTGTACAGCGCCCAGTGAAGAAGTAGGGGCCTCACTGTGACCCTGAACAGGATTAAGTGGTTAAGAAGATGGATGGATGGACGAATTACGAGTGAATTAAACAGTGATTAATTACTCAAATGGATGAGCCAGACCTGGTGTAACATACAGTGTATCACAGTGGCTGAGCACAGCACATTCATGGCTGAAGCACCCTTGAGCAAGGCACCTCGGGTGCTGCAGCAGGTGACTACCCACTGCGCTGGTCACTGCCCCCTAGTAGGTGTATGTGTGTATTCATTGCATAGATGGGAAAACAGGCAGAGGTCAAATTCATCTGTGTTTAGTGCTCTGGATCCTTCATTTACAATAGTGGACCATGCATCACTTACGAAATCGCTTCCACCATGGCTAGCCCCATCATTATGGAACAGGCTGCGTGGTCATCTCGGTAATCTGGAAGGCCACAGATACAATAGTAGCAGTCCCCAAGGATCTTAATCCTTAGCTGGTGGTATTTCTACAAAGAGAAATGAATACATGAGGGTCAGTGGCACTGTATGAAATTGTAAACAGGTTATAATCTACAGAATCTGGACCTGTACACTGTATTAAAGGATGTAAAAAACTATTTGAGGACGTAAATGTTAGCATTCTCATAGAGTTCTAAACTGTATGTGCTTGAGAAGTAGTGAGACATGATTTCTAAACACTTACAGCAGCTAGCTTGTCAAAGCGGGCAAACAACTCATTAAGCAGCTTGACTAGCTCCTGTGCACTACAGGAAGAGGAGAGCTGAGTGAAGCCCACGATGTCCGCAAACAAAATACTGCAAGAGAGCCAGAACTTCATCAAAATGAGGCAGTAATTGTTTTCAATTTGGATGCATACAGTATCAGTTCATTTCCTTATTTGTCTATTGTCTTGGTCCTTGCTTGGACCTTACCTGACATTCTCATGCCGATACATGTACATGGTGTTGAACTGCTGCATCTCTTTCTGGCTGGCCTCTTTCTTCATGTCCTGAAGCATCTCATCCGCAATGTGCTTGGGCAGGATGGACAACAGGAGACGCTCCTGTGTGCAGAGTAATATTGTAACAGAGTTGGTGGAGTTGGGCATGAAGTGGGGTGCTGACCTCACTGACAAGCTCTTGTGGTTGAATACAATCAAATCCTCACAGCAATGGTCTAAAATCTAGTAGACTGCCTTCCCTGCACAGTTACTCCAACAAAAGCAAAATGAACTCTTGTAGTGTACCGACGTGTCACTTCTAACCTATACAAACAACACACACACACACACACACACACACACACACACACACACCTACTACATAATAGGTCTATATATTCGACTATAAACGTGGCCATAAAGGGAAACAGAGGGTGGAAAAAAATCAAGAGGAGACGGTCTGCAGTGTGATTACAGCTGACATCGTCTCAGGAGGCTGGTCGCCATGGCAACCTGCAGCAGCCGGATGCTCCTTGATTGGCTGGCAGGCCCTGTCTCCCAGCAGCCCTTGTTTCTCCATTAGTATTCAGGGAGTTTCTCCTGTTATCAGTGCTCTCTCTCTCTCTCTCTCTCTCTCTCTCTCTCTCTCTCACACACACACACACACACACCTATGCACCCTTCCAACATCGCGTCCTTATCTCCTCCTACCCTCCATGCCCCCCTTCTATCGCTAGCAGCAACTGTCTGCTCCATATATAGCAGCAATCAAGAATGCCCAGTGGCCACAGCTGTGAGACCGGAGAGGGGGAGGAATTGACTGCTGACTCTGTAAACACACACGGTCATAACAGCACACACACATACCATGTAAGCACACACAGTCACAACACCAGAACAGACAGGAGAGCACATGACTGAGCTTAAACTCAAACGTGTTATCACAAAAGCGAAGCGCTCAGTCGCCCTTTGCTCAGGACTACCAGAGCACATTCAAGCCTGTCCTGCATCTCTGATGACCTATCACTCCTTATTACACTGTGTCAGTCACTCTTGACAACCAACACCACTCAGCCTACACACAACACGCACTGCGAGCAGTATGAGCCAGAGCAGCACATTATGCAACTAATATCAGACAGGTGCTGTGCAAGGCAGCTAAATGACTTGAAAATCCCTTATTATTCTGTCCTTTGTTGTCACCTGAGCCTTACGTCTTCTCTGCGCTTGGGCTGATATGAATAGATGCTGCAAGTTCTGAACAAGGGCCAACTTGTTGCTATCAGTGAGTCATAGGATGCTGTGAGTTAATGCTGCAAAGAAGTGCAGGCTGATTTGGGGCATATTTAGTGGAATGGATCATGCAGAGTTGTAGAAAAGTAGACCATACAACAAAGGACATAATATTTTAGGCTGTAAGTTTCCCTCTTTCATCAAACTAGCACCATATTTTTGAAAGTATCAAAATATGAGTATTGCACAGTATCGATTTTTAGCTAATAGTCCACATGCTTAGTTTAAACCCCCAACTAGCTGACTAGTAACAGTAAGACTGAATTAGTATAACAGTAATCACAATAACAGACCATCACGGACTGGGGTACTCTGCAGATTGGAATAGGAATGCCCTGGTATCGCAAATTAAAAAGGTCAGGCCAGCTGTCTGAGCCCCCAGAAGCTGCCTGAGGATTATACGATGGGCAGAGCTGATGGCTCTCAGACTGTATAAACTTTGGTAAGGGCTGTTTTTGTCTGGGCGCCAGGACAGGGCACTCAGCTTTTCAGCCCCCCCACTGCCCCAACCTCTCCAAAACACCTTTCACATGCTTCACCCCCATGCAAGAAGCACACGGATCTGTGGAAGCGCTGTAATGGCTGCTGTGCCGAAAGGCCCCGGATGGCCGATGCTGGAGCTGGACTTTCTCTATCTCCTTACCCACCCCCTCATCCTCCCTCCCAATGACTTGGCTATGTCTGTGTGTATTTGTGCTTACGCAAAAAAGGTGTTTTTTCACTTCTCAAACTGCCCCAATTACAATGGGACAGTCTGGGAGGATGTTTTTTTATCTCCTATCTTTCCCAATGTTAATGCTGTTATTTTCAATCTTATGCAATTGTGTTGTACTTGTTGCAATGACAATAAACCATACCTTATACCTACCTTATACCTTACATCACCTTACTTATCATATCGCAATACACAGTCATATCAGAGAATAATCATCACCTACCTATTACTGGGAATAATCACCCTTGGTGGAGTGTTCACTCAGTGGTGATCTCTGACACTTTCCTGTTCACTATAGAGGTTAACTGATCTTACTGTGATATGTCAATTGGCCTGTGCCACTCGCCACAGTTGTCGTTCCCCTCTGGCATCAATGGCCCGTAGGGCAGCACTGTTATGCTGTTGGGATGCACTCAATGTACGAGAAGTCTATTCTCAGTGCACCTTCACTACGTTGGCTCTAGAACATCTCTCAAAGTTAATGGTTTCTGAGATGCTACCACCCTTCACCCGGTACCCTTTTATCATGCCCTTTTGACATCAGTCACATCACTTCCTTTGCCCATAATGATGGCTTTACACTCTGCTACAACTGACTGGTGTGCTCACTTATTCATATGTGTAGCAAACACTGTCACGTGGCATCTCTGATGTCCTTGGCCAAACCATATATTTTGATAGGAATGTGTATATCACAATATATTTAATTATAACCCCTGTATCATGTGCCAATCCAAACTCCTGCTAGACATTCAATCCTGTTACATCACTGAGAAACAATCTCCTCCCATAGCTTACCTGCTGCTGACTCTGCTCCTCCAGGTTGAGCTTCACCTCCAAAGACTGCCTGGCCTCTAGAAAGGCCTTGCGGTGTTTGCGGTCAGCCATGTAATATGACATTACTCCCACTGTGATAGCACACAGGTAGATCAGGATGTTGGCCAGCAGCTAAAGTAAAGAGTTCATATAATTAATTACCTGTCAACCAAATCTTTCAAACAATTATTAACTTAAACACAAACACAAGAACAGACACACCCAATATCTGTAATCACACTATTATTGAAGTTGCATAATAGGCCTGCTTAATTGTTTTCAAGCAAACTGGTGTCTATTGTCTTGTTAAGGTAAAGGTATGAGAAAGAACCAGTAAATGATAGCCTTATTAAAACTTTTTTGGGGGCTACAATATTATTATTTTGATAAAACAACCCAATTTTAGAGTATAAATTACAAAGTAACATCCCCTTTTGAATCAGCTCCTACTAAATGTAGGTACAGCATAACAAACCAATACGTTGTCCTAGTGAGACCTTAAATAACAATTGGATGTGATTTTAAAAACATTTTGGAAATGTTTTGCTGATGTATTTTTACAGAAACGTTTGTGTTACTGCAGGTGAATATTATTATTTATTTATTTATTTATTTATTATTATTAATTATTATTATTAATATTATTATTATTATTATTATTTATTTATTTTTTTAATTTTTTTTTTTTTTTTCCAGCATAACTGACATAATATGCATTCTCAACATAATACTCAACAATACTCAACGAGTATTGAGTACTAGTGTTTGTTAGAAATGTTGAACTCCAGACCTGTAATACATCTGATATGCATATTTGATGAGCAGCACCACTACTTTAACAACATAATTCCCTTTCTACCACTTTTCCCAAAGACATGCTGTGCAAATGAGGTTTGGAGTCAAAACTTAAATTCTTTGAGCTGCAAGACTAACATTTCTATCAAATGAACTCAATAGTCACCTGAAATAACCCAGCTGCTACTGTAAAAATACATCATCAAATCATATCCAGTTATTAATAAAGACCTCACAGATTATTCAGTGTGATTTAGGCCACAGTATTTTAAAATGACAAAAGTTGGATTTAGTTTCAGGTTTCAGCCCCTGCTGTGCTTTCAAATCTCTGCTTTTTTTGTGCTGTGTTTCTCGGGGCAGCAGTTTGTACCAAAAACAGCCCTGCTGAGTTAGGACCCCGAGAACCCAACACCCACCTGCCTGCCTGGCCCTGCCTGCCACCTCATCACCACACCAGCAGATCCCATCACTAGCAATGTAAAACAAGAAATCCTGATTGCTTCTGAAGTTTCATTTACTCCTGAGGAAGAATAACTAGTTCTCTACTCAATATAAAGGCAACAATTTACAGTAACTATATAAACCTTAATATGTATAGACTTCTGTAAGCCCATCTTTCTGTCATTTGATTATTGCTGCCACTTGCCTTTATCAATAAAATATAACCATTCATAATTTGAACTGTGCAACTCTGTTTATTTAAATAAAAATAATTAAAAAACAAAACCCTTACAAATATTACACTGCATTAAAATGTATAATTGAGCTGTTATGATGCAATATCCATACAATAATATATATTATGTGAGAATCAGTTAATAGTGCATTATTACTGTAACAGTAACAATCAGTCTTGTTTAAATAATGTTATATTTATCACTATTATTAGATTTTGAGATTCTGATGGAAAGCTTCCTTCATTCTTTCACATGCACAATTGGGTCCTACATGCAATAGCATCTTCCTAAGCTACAAATGAATGAATGACTTATATATACTTTAATGTTACTTCAGTCTTTACGAATCAAGGTATAGCTTAGCTCACTGTGAGACGTCCCAAACACAAAATGCTAATTTTAAATTTTTTAAGAAGAAATTCTAAAATGTATAAAATAATTAACTGCTAAAGTGCATTATTATTATTATTATTATTATTATTATTATTATTATTATTTCTGCATAACTGACAGAACATGCATTCTCAACATACCTCTTGTTACACATATAATAACAATAAAAGCATTGATACCTCTTGACCAGTAGTTATGCTCCATTCTGGTACATAAAGTACAATTATGTAAGGTCAATATTAAACTAGAACCAACACAGTGGCTTAAAGGATTTATATCTGTGTAACAGTCTCTCCAGAGAGTCTGTGTTTAGCTGGAATACAAAAAAAAAACCATAAGCTTTTATTTTCTGACTATATCACTAGTTGAATCAGACTTTGGTCATAATTCCCTCGAGGGCTTGTATGTGATGAAAAAAGATCCCAGCCTTTGAGGAAACATGAGAAACAGATAAAAAAAAGTGTTTATGACCTGATATCTTAATGTCTAATGTTCCTTTAACATTGAAAGCTTTGAACAAAGAGGAGCTTTCTCAGTGTACTAAAAAGCCTCCGAGAGGTCTGAATTACCATGCGTAAGAGAGACTGGGATTTTTCACGTGATGGCATATTTTGATAATATTGTGGTTCAAACTGTTGAGCTTCAAAGAGTTTGTACATTCTGATGGCCTAGAGGTAGTCAGCTCTGGTCCTGAAGAGCCAGAGCCGAGCACAGTTTGGTGATTTTCACTGTCAAACACAACTAATTTTAGCCAGAAGGCAGCCTAAATATATAATACCACCAGACTTGAAGTCACAGTACATTGCTAGACAGCACAATATTTTTCATATTTGTTTATTTTTATTTGTAAATTTTCTTTAAGCAGTTGTATTCGTCTGGATAGCAGTATTATTCTAGTTCATTGAAACATGATTTCTCTTTTAAATCTATTGTTTTAATCCTGTTTTCCTGTTTTGTACTTGTACTTTTTTGACAAGTACATTTCTTAGTAGCTACTTCTAAATCTATTTTAATTCACAGTTGTTGTAGGACCAGAAAATCTTCTTATTGTCATACTGCCCATCACTAACAGGTTCATCAATTGGCATAAAATGTGTTCAAAATCACCACACTGTGCTGGACATCAGATTTCCACTTTTTTGCACCCATCCCCCTAACCTGTCTTCCAAGAGCGGCTCCTTGGATGTCTTCTTGCTGCTGTTGAGCAATGGTGACCCCCAACACCAGAGTGTGCACTCCACAGGACACAGTTGTGATGAGCACTATGGGTGTCAACCTCAGCGGCAGGGTCAAGAAGAAGGAGAAGCTGAAGAAGGCCTGCCAGCCAACTGTGTCGCTGGCCTGGTGGAAGCGGGCAAAGTTCAGTCCCAGGTAACAAAAGATCTGGGCAGCTATGAGCACCCAGAGGGCGTAGGGAACCAGCCTGCGGGAGATGCGCTCCGGCAGCAGGCCATAGCGGCACAGCAGGTAGAGCAAAACATCTGCGGCCAGGCCCACGGATGCCACCGCCACGGACGCCAGCTTATCACTGGTGTAGACCACAGTGCACATTACAATTACGTAGCAGTCAAAGAGGGCTGCGAACACCACCAGCACCAGCAGGGTTTCATGCCGCTGCCGGCGGAAATAGGTCTGGTAGAGGTTTTCCAGAGAGTCCGGCGCAAAGGTGAGGCGCATGAAGCGGGGCAAACATAGGCAGCATCCCGAGCTGCGCACGGTCACCTCGTGAGTGCGTCCAACAGCCTGACCCGGATCAGACGGAAGCGTGACCGAGCAGTCCGCTGAGTACTCGGCAGAATACTCTGGCTCAGAAAAGGCCCGGTTCCGAGGCATTTTGATGAATTATATGCAGAAAAAAATATATAATGTATTTTTGGCGTCCCTGCAACTTTATGAAAGTGGATCTTTAAAAGTACATTGTGCTAGCTTGTCTGGTACCCTCCTTTTTCCTGTGTCAAACAAGCTTTTGACCTGAGGGGTACATAGGATGACTGGACTCAGCGTGGTCTCCTGATTGTCATGCCTTGCGGTTTAACTGGATCTTCGAGGGTTAACACTTTGGCAAACGAAAACAAAGGTCTGTAAGAGCCAGACTCAAACAAACGCCCCGTTCCACACCTTCGTTGTCAGAAATGTGCAAAGAGAAGAAGGCTCAGCGAAGGCTACTGCATGGCTCAGCTGCAGTTTGGGGCGAAAACAAAATGTGTCTCTGTAAGCATGGCTGTTTACATGGTTGTCACTCTCTGTGCTTGATGGCCAGGATGCAGCCGAGGTGGCCACCATCGTCCACTACAGGTTTCCATAGTGACCTCGTCTGGCATGGACAATGAACACGGGACTCAGCGAGGAAGAGATGGAGGCAGATTATGGAAACAAGATTTCGCTTGGTGATGACACGACGTGCAAATGAAATTATACACACACACACACAGGTGGCAGATAAAGCAGTCACGAGGGTACGGTTGAAAGATTCAATCAAACGCTTAAGTACATACTGTGGCCTTGCAGCAGCCGGGTGCTGTTTACCTCGATATTCCTGTATATTACACACAACTGAAAGGTATTTTCACTTGTTGGTGTTAATCTTCATCTTCTGTAGCCCTCAGTGGGAAATACATGTTGCTCTTCCAGCACAAAAACATGCAAAAGCACACTAAGATCTTATGAAAACCGGTCTTTCTGTCATCTGCTATAGCAGCATGTGGTATACATCTTGCTCCTTGTGTAAAATCTCCTTCTTCAGTGCTGTGATCACATACGTTGCAGCAGAAGGAAAGCAGAAATAAAAAACCCAACAGCACTGATAAACTGCCTTTGTTTGTCCAGCTGCCTCTGGCTGGTATCACAGTGGCGGTGGATGTGATCTCTCCGGTGTACGAACACCAGCAAGCTCTACTGGGCTTCTTGGGTCGTGTATGAAGATGTGATTAACAAACAAATCCCAGCTGCTGTGGAAAATCCATCACACAGACGACACTGCAAATCCGTCTCGTTTCATTTTTTATTCGGACAATCAGGAAAAAAAAGTCACCACAGATCACGGATCGTGCCTTTAATCTTCAGGCTAGAACAGAATGAGAGGAGATCACCCTGCTGTTCCCCACTAAACAAGCCTTCATCTGAGCTTTTGAACCCACATACAGCATGCCGCCTGCCTTCCGCTTTTCTGCCTTCCTCTCTCTCTGTGCACACATTCAGGATCCAAGCCCGTCCCTCTTTTCCCTCCCCTCTCTCCTCCTCCTCCCCATCCCCCTCCCTCTCCTTCCCTCCTCCTCCTCTGCTCTTCCCCTTCACACCCTCCTCTGTTTTGCAGGCTCTGGTGAAGAGAGGAGAAGGACATAGGGCAGCTTACTGACCAAGAAATGTGAGCATTCAGTACTGTCAGCACAACACAGTCTCTCTCTCTCTCTGTCGCTATCTGTCTAAATTCATTCATTTCTTTCTTTCTTCCTTCCTTTCTGTTTTTCTTTATTTCCCTCTCTTCTTTCTTTCCCACACTTGTTTCTTTTTTCTTTTCCACTCTTCTTTTTCTTTCTTTCACAATAGTTTTTTTTCTCCCCCTCCTTTCTTTCTTAGTTTTTCTTTCTTTACCACTATTCTTTCTTTCTATTGCTCTCTTCTTTCTCTTTTTACCTTTCCACCCCTTTCTTTCTTTACCACTCTTCTATCTTTTTCTTTATATACCTTCTTTCTTTTTCTCCACTATTTCTTTCCCTCCCTCCTTTCTTTCTCTATTTCTTTCTTTCTATTCATCATTCGTTCTTTTTTTTCAGTCTTTCTTTACCACTCTTCTTTTTTTCTAACCCTCCCTCCTTTCTGTCTCAAGCAATCATTTTTCTTTTTCTATATATAATATACAATCTTTTTTTCTGTTTCTTTCTTTCTTGTGTTTCTTTCAATACCTTCATTCTTTTTCTGTATTTATTTCTATCCCTCCCTCCTTTCTTTGTCTTTCTTTCTATTGTTGTTTTCTTTCATTTTCTTTCTTTCTATCCCTCCCACCCTCCTTTTCTTTCCTTCACTTTCTTTCATTTTCTTTGTATTTGTTTCTTTATTTTCTTTTGGGTTAGAGTACAAATGTCTTTTGTTAACAGAATATTGTTGATTTATAGCATCTGCTTTTAATACAGTACAGAATTTTTTTATATTTTGCAGCTGTATTGGACCATTATGGGCAGCCAGCCTCAACTTAATTGCTGTGACGGTTGTCAGTTGTGTCTCTTGCTTGTTGTGACCTGTTGTGTCAGATGAAGAACTCTGTTAGGAATGTCACTGAGCAGTGTTCAGTTCATACATCATACACACACACGCGCACACACACACACACACACACACACACACACACACACACAGGGTCTGAGACCGGATGCTTCCACTGACACCACTCCAGGCTCTTATTGATTATTCCACTGAAACCCTGTAATGACCTAGTAATCAATGGTCAGCCTGCTGCCCTTTATAAAGCAACAAACACATCAACATGGTGTCATGAGTCCCTGCAGTACTGGAAAACATATCAACCTTTACTCAGCCATGAATGTGACATCACAACCTCACCCCGAGCATCTCTTATCACTGATAAATCTGTCTGCTGATCTGCTGTTTGCCAGAGTTTATTGATATGCACGCTATTGATTTTGCTTCAGTGCATTTTGGACTGGGACATGGACAGGGTGGCATACAGGCTTCTGACAGCTGATATTCTTTCTGAGAAAAAAAAAAAGTCAAACTAAAACAGGACGAACAAGCATAAAGCAGCAAACAGGACCAACAGGGCACATAACATTTCTTTATTTAAACAGCTTACATGAGAGATTGCCCTCAGTGTGCAGTGTTTTGGGGAAATTCCAGTTTATACCAATCTGTTTCCAAAAAAATATCAGTGATGTTTTGGTGCTGTTTGCTGCCAATTAAGTTAATAATTTGCAGGCCTTT
>BRDA01012881.1:91846-118423 GCA_036984385.1 Crenuchus spilurus | reverse complement strand
TATTGACATTTGCCATCTCCACATCATTGCATTCAGTTTTTATTCACAATTTGTTTAGTGTCCCAACATTTTTGGAATCCGGTTTGTAGTAGTAGCCAATTAGCCCATTCCATCTATTAGGATCCATCACTTTTGCAATGTTCCTGACTCTAGGAGAGCGAAGACAAGCACAAGCCTCCTGCGCTGTGTGATGCAGCCGCCGCCTCTTTTCAAACTGCCGCTGACACATCATCACTGGGGAGCCTAAAGTGCTCGGAGGAAAGCGCAGGATTTCCAACTCTGAATGGACCAATCAGTAGACGCCTGAGCCAGCAGACATTGCAGTATGAAAGTGATGGGGAGAAATAGTGCCATCTACCCGCCCAGAGTGCCATCTACCTGCCCACCAATTTTTGCTCTCTTGGGCCCCAGCTGTTGATGGCAAACAGCATGACCAGGATTTGAACTTGCGATCCTCTGGTCATAGTGTCAGTGTTTTTGCCTGCTGAGCCACTCGGGGCTCTCATGAGTGGTGTTTAATGATAGACACTGTTTACACCAGCAAACATAACTAAAATCAGTATGCAGGTAGTCCCCGGGTTTATGTCGTCCCCGAGTTATGATGTTTCGTAGTTACGACATATCTCCCATTTACTGTATAAAGCCTTGTTTCGTGTTTGGTGTGCGCGGCGGAAGAATACACGGTTACGTGGCTGTTTCCTTTCATTATTAAACGTATTTTATATGTGTTTTTTGATAATTACTGTGTTAGGATAGGTGTTAGGATAGGGTAAGTGCTTACAGTATGTTATTTATGTACAGTATGTACGTATGTTCGGACTTACACGAAATTCGGTTTACGACGCGACGTAGGAACGGATCAACGTTGTAAATCGAGGACTACCTGTATACTGTATGTGTTGATTGTCTGTATAATAAACAGTTATTGGGAAATTGTTAGTCAGTTATTATGAATGATGCATCTGATTATGTATTTAGCAGCTGAATGTCTGATAGAAGAACTACTTTACCTCGCAGAGTGTTGATAATCAAACAAATCCGTTTTTTCAGTCCTCTTTTTTTTTTAATCTAACAATAAACAGTGATAATGGAACTGTGGTATAATCACAATAATACACTTGATACTGATCCGCAGCACACCAGTGCTAATATCTCACGTTATAGAACTCCCTCTAATGTATTATTGCTGTCAGAACTGTTAGTTCTAGGACAGCTGACATTGACAACAGCCTCACTCTGACCAAAGTTCTTTAAATATTACTCTGCCACATACATATAACAACCCCCCGACAGAACTGTGGTTTGATTGCAACACTCGAGGGTTAGCCTGCAGCCTCATGCCTACAACCACATCACACCAGTGCCAATATGTCACGCTGTAGCACTCCCTCTCATGTATTATGGCTTAATTTTGGGATAAACACTTCAGTTGTAGAATGCTGTCCTATGAGTGTGGCAAACATGATCCAAATGTGCTTTTGCATAGACAGCATCATAAGATCCCTCATATGTAACATCCAGATGTTTTTCAACCACAGACATTCGGTTGCTGCTAAAGTCACATGACAAAAACTGCTTATACTTAGTATGTATATGTGTCTTAGATGCATGAGGACCCTGTGTACGACTTTCCAGACCCCCAGCCAGTGGGAGAGAAGCGGGCATGTCCCCAGAGAGGCTCTCTGAAGAGCATCAGTGTCCTTGACCGTCTGCTGCTCACCTATCCAGTGTGGCTACAGCTGTCTATCAACTCAGCCACAGCTCTTCACATCCTACAGCGTGAACCTCCAGGGGTGAGGACAGTTCAGCCCTCACTTATATTTATAGCTGTGTGATCAACAGTGATCTTTTTACTTGCATTTTGTAGTTCTACAATTACAGGCTGCAGTGCTGAGAATGATACACCACCTAAATAATTCCATCTCTTTGTGGGTCTGGATCATTGAAGAACAGGGTGAAAGGAGGCTGATAATGTATACAGAGAAACAGATGGACTACAGTCTGTAATTGTTGACCTACAAAGTGTACCTGTATGATCAGTGGAGCTGATAAAATGGACAGTGAATGTAGATACAAAGCCTGTGTATCTAATGAATTGGCCATTGTGTATATATAATACTGTATGTTGACTTAAACCTTTAAAAATCTTCTCATGGCAGGCCAGAATTATTTGTAGTTATTTATTATGCTTTCTAAGATAAATTGATACATTTACATAATACATTACCTTGGACTCTTTTTTTTTTTTTTTTTTTTTTTTGTAATTTGTAGACCTTCCTAGTGCGAAAGTCCAGCACATCCCAGAAGAAAATGCTGTGTGTCAGGCTAGCAGATGACAATGTGCCATCTTTTGTCAAGCAGTTTGTTATACGAGAAAAGGACTCAAGTGAGTAGCATAGAATCATAAAGAGACACAATGAATTGGCGCTCATATTACCCTCTTTATGAATAGTATGTTAATTTGATGCATGCATTAATAGAATTTTGCATTTGAATACTTACATTTAATAGATTTTTATTTTCACTGGTGTTGTCTCTCTGATCCCCAGCCTTCTCCTTGGAGAGCTCAGCTATCAGCTTTCCAGATCTCTGCCGACTTATTGCTTTCTACTGTGTCAGCCGGTGTGTCACAGCTCATTTCTGACATATTTCTTTATTATTATTATTATTATTATTATTATTATTATTATTCAGTTTAAAGAGATAATAAAATGTATTCTTTAGGGATGTTCTTCCCTTCACTCTGGAGTTGCCAGAGGCCATAGCCAAAGCTTCATCCCATAAACAGCTAGAATCCATCTCTCATATGGGTGTGGGTGAGTACATGTATAATTGTAAAGTTGTAGGCATATAATTGATAAATATTGATTTTAAATATAATTACAGTTGAGGATATGTTTAGAGTAAGGATTGTAAATAAGTTCATTAGGTAAAAAACATAAGGTGATGATTACATTTAATTTCTGAACAGAACATCCGGTTTCTAGCCTTTATTTATGCAAAACTTTTGTTAATCAACATGAATAAGAAAGAGAACAGAGAAACAACTTCTATATACAAATACAGTTAGGTGTATCTTATTAGGAAATGTACAGCATAAAATATAAAATGTATTAGCTTTTGCACAGACTGCTGTTTCTTTAAACATGTTAAATTCAGTAAATAAACTCTCTACAAAGAGGCCATTAAAAATAATTATTTAAAATAATAAAAAAAGAGAGAAAAAGAGTGTTTATTTTTACTTTGATATTTCTTATATAATTTATTGCCTTTATTGCCTTGAACTAAGACAACTTTTTAGTAATGTTACATTTCATCTTAATATAATAAATAAAAACATATTGTGAATATAATATTATATCTAAAAATAATAATATTAAGACTGCTTTTCTTTTGCAATTATGTAGCATCAGTACTGGTCTTGTAAGGCCTTGTTCCAGCACAGTATGGTGGTTTGTGTGGTCAAGCAGAACTGATTAAGCTTTTAATTGCCATTAACTGATCAGTTAATTATCAGGTTTATCTGACATATTAGAGCAGGAAAATTACCAAACCCTCTAGGATCACAACTGATACAGCATTATCATTAAAACTACCATCATTATTCTTTAATGTTTCAAACAGAGTTCTGGAGTTCTCAATTGAACTTCCGTGGTCCTCGTAATAGCCCTCCACCACTACCAGAAGCACCTGTGAACCCAGATCCTACCCCAAAAGATGTTACCACATCTGCTAACACAACCACACGCTCAACCTTGTTCCAAGAGTTCTGTCCAATTCATACACGAAGTCCCTCTGAGTTGGATTTGGGGGCAGGCCAGGGGGCTTTGTGCTTTATTAACCCACTCTTTCTGCAAGAGCACCCTATTCGTGGTGCCATACACAAGCGGCATCACTTCAAACACAGCTTCAAGGTCCGTGTTTCCACTGAAAACACTAGTTCACTATCGCCACCTGTCTCCCCGCCGCCACCTCCGCCACTGCTTGCAAAAGCCAAGAGTAAAGGAACATCTGTGCAGCAGACGGAAGCAGTTCACTCCAATGATGACTTGAAAGAGAAGGCAGATGCTGTCGAGGCAGATTCAGACTACCTGCAGCCTTGTCTTTCTTTACCAAAGAAGGCTTCTGCCATGGTTATCCCTACTCTCTCCCCTACTGCAGAGGAAGATGACTACCAGTTGCCCAAAGCTCTTCTGCAGGTATGATCTTTTCTATACTATATCTCTTGCAAATGGGCCTACACAAAAATTACTATACACAATATTTAACTACATTATTAAAATTAAGGTATGGGTCTTGGCTTGTGTAAAATTTGGTCTGCTCTGGAAAAGAAAAATTTGACTATCACAAAAAAGTTTATGTTCATGTTTTAATTCAAAGATGTATAATGTCATTTTATATTCATTAGATAAAGTGACATTTCAAGTCTTTTTTTTTTTGTTTTAATACTGATCAGTATTTCTACTTTTTGAAAATCAGAAATCCAAAAACTTAATCATAGACTCTGTTGTTTCACCCATGTTGACTATGTTCCAGTAATTTTCTCTAATCTGGTCCAGGAAAACCTTTTGCTGTAAGCAGTACCAGCTGATAACAGTGTATTATGCTGTGTTTTGGGCAGTACTGTGTATATGACTGATGTAATGAGGCAAATAGATAGAAGTGCTAAAGTGCTAATTAACATGTTGTTATTATTACAGTTTTTACTACTGCAACCATCTTAGATTTTGAGGTTGGGGTTGGTGAGGCTCTCCTGACTTTCAGAGCAGGACACCTGAGTTGTGGGGGCTTTTCAGTCAGACATTCTGACATCCAGTTCAAATGAAGTGCATTATTTTACCTAGAGAATAAAGAAAAAGTGTACCTAAAGTTTTGCATAAAACTGTATAGTTGTCTTTTGTTGATAAACTGCCCAAAATGGTTCAACTACCAAATGAAATGAACTTTTGTGAATCAAAAGTTGTGTTTCTATGACTTCGTTTTTGTAATTTAGTCTAAAACTACAGACTATGAATCTGTAGACTTGTAGACCACATCTGTATTAGCAGAAGTTGCCACATATTATCTATAAAAATCATTTCTATCTGTATGTACAGACTACTAAGAAAATGGAGGAAGATGAGGATGATGAGGTAGGATTAGTCCTGGAGCGAAGACCAGCTCCATCCCTCAGTGAGCTGGACAGCAGTAGCTCCCTTAGCAGTCTGGATGAGACAGAAGAGAATCCTGAGCGCCCTACCCTCACACGGGGTTCCAGTAATCCCGTCATCCCATCCCCTCATCCTCCCCGCCCATCGGTCTCTGCATTGCGCAAGATGAGTGCTGCCTTTGTGTCTTTCTTTGTGCCGGGGAAGCGAGTTGCAAGACTGGTGGAAGACCTTTCTTATGACAGACATATGGCTTTTGGGACCCTTGTTCAGGACTTCTTGACGGAGCAGAGGGAGACACTTAAGCCTCAGTGCCTGACAACTACTGTAGAGCTGTTGCAACGTTTGCGTCTCTTCATTAATCAAGCTAAGGTCTTCCTTCGGGAGTGTGGAGAACTTGAGCCACCCATTGAGACATTAGTGCCTGAAGATGAACAAGGTATGCAATGACTCTGAGGCTTCATACATGCCTTAAACAGTTTTCAGAAAGTGTTGAATGTGTCACTGATGAACACCATTCAAATATGCTTACATATTTGTGCCAATGTATATGTGTGGATTTGCAGATCAGACTTTGGAAAAAGCCATGTTTCGCTGTGTACTAAAGCCTCTGAAAGCACAGATTTATGCAGCACTAAACACCCTGCATGAGCGTGATGGCAGCTCTAAGAGAATGGCTGAGAGTATGCGGAGAGCCAGAGAGAATTCACCACAAGACCTCTTCGGGGTACAGGTGGCTGTTCCCGATGCACTGGGCATCGAGAGGATAAAGCGGAAGCTGGCTCTCATGAAACGTGCCTATTCACCTATTGACAAAGTGCATTTGCTCCTTCAGATATGCAAACTCATCTACAAGTCCATGAAGAGCAACACTGGTGAGTACTCCCTGAAACCTATAAATAGTTCAGTAGAATATATATAGTAGTGCATCTCCAAAAATTTGAAGAATGTGTAAAAGTCTGATACTATACAACATATAACACTACTCTCCCTTAAACAGCACAGGAATTTGGAGCAGATGACTTCTTGCCAGTTCTTTCCTATGTGATAGTGCAATGCAACATGCCTGAGCTCTGTCTGGAAGTGGAATACATGATGGAGCTGCTGGAAACACCTTGGCTAACAGGAGAGGGTATATATAAATTCACATTGCAAAGATAAAGAAATTACATTCCTGAGGATGTCAGGAGACAAATGTAAATATAGCATCAGTGACATCTTTTATCTTCAGTCCATCAATAACATCGCACTTTTCTGCTAGGTGGTTATTATCTGACCAGTGTGTATGCCAGCCTCAGCCATATCCAGAGTGAGCCAGAGGCTGTGCCAGCCAATGGACTTACCCAACAGGTCAGGGAATCGCTGAAGGAGTGGAGTCGTCGCCGTAGCAGCGAGGCCAAGAGCCAGAAAGACATTAACTCACAACAGGTTAGTCACTTTTGCTAGGTCTTCTTTTATCAAATAAAACAAATCAGTCCAGTTTGAAATATTAAGGAGTGCAACCTGTCAGATTGTATAATAAGTAACCAAGTGGTGCTGTGGTTCTGTACTGCAGAGATTTGTAAAGGTACTCTTCCAAGATGGAGATTGCAGCTTGGTGAAGACTCTGCAGTGGAAGGCGGGGGTCAGTGGAGAGGCTTTAGCACAGCTTTGTGCTGTGAAGTTTGGAGTGGACCAGCGAGAGGAATATGGCCTGTATTGGAGAAGTGAAGGGGAATTTCTGCCACTTCCTTCTGACGCTCACATTCAAGACTTGGAGAGATTGGGTGCTCACAGCACTCCTCTTGTATATCAACATTCAAGCCAGGATATGAAGTCCCGCAAACTGACCAGAGGGGGTGCTTTGGACCTCTCTGCAGAAACTTCATAATATACAGCACAAGGCCCATGCTGGTCAATACCTGAAACATTCTGATTAAGTTTTCCCCTGTATTATAGTTTATTTCTTTAGCTTTGCACAGGAAAGTCAGTTTAGTTTGCTAATGGAGGCTTATAACTTGTAGTTGCTTACCATCACATATTTGCCTCAAACTGTGTGGAGCTGGTAAATAACTATGAATGTTTAAACTTCAACCTTAAAAGTGGGTGTCAGTGCTATTTTTATCCATGCAAGGTAGTTTTGTCAATTTATACAGATAAGTGTCAGAAACCACTTTAAATACAGCAACAGGGTTGGAGCCAGTAAGTGGTGATTTAGGAAAGCAGTTCTCCATAAGGCTCCATTACTTAATGGAGGTTACTTAGCTTACTTACACAAGCTACAACTCTTGTAATTCCATTGCACAAGTAAACGTCAGACACCAACTAAGTCCAGGCTGATGAAATACATTTGGAGAAAGGATAATAGTGTACATTTGATTTTTATTTATTTATTTTTGCTGAACTCTACATTTTAAAATTTCTGCATTATTATACATTCAGTTAATCTATTATTTAAAGATACATTTAAGTTTATGTTTAGGTAAACAATCATTTCAGCCCTCAGCTTTTAATGTATTGCAATATATTTAATTTTAAGAGTGAGTGTTGATACGAGTGTAGATTTGCACTTTCACATGGCATGTCATGTCTAATCTCCTGAGTAACGACTGACTGTATATGCTGCTGGGAACTTCATTTTGCTGTAATAAACAATGACAAGTGTAACTGTATGATAGAAGTGATGCAATCCTTTTAGTTACTGTAATATATAGTATTGGGAGCATTTCCCAATTTCAGTCTACAAAACTCCATACTGCACAATGTGCAATAGAACAGGAAGAAAATGTGTTATAAATTAAAGGAAGCAAACAATATGTACTAGGCAGATTACACTGGGACTGGGTTAAGTAACACTAGGACAATATATAGTATGCTATGAATTGTGTAGTTGTGCAAGTGGAAATGTCTGTAAACATTCAAAGCAAATTTGGATAATTTGTTTCTTTTGCAGTTTATTTATCTTTGGTTTGATTTGTCTGTTGGCATTGTAATGGTACATAAAATGAGACTTGATGGATTTATGGCAATAAAGTATGATCACCATTGTTCCTTTGTTCATATTTAATAATTATGTCCCAATGTCTTTGGATAGCCCCAGAGGCAAATTATCTTTAAACTCTAGTTTAACAAATTATCTGGTCTATCTCAGCTGTGTGAGAATTAGGACCAGGGTGAGGGTTAGGTTTAGGTGTTGGATTGAGTAAGGTTTAAGGGAAAATTCAGTTGCAGATATTTAGCTGAATGTAGGCTCATTTTTGCAAGTACCAACAAAGAACCTACAAGGGAAGAACCAAACGGAGATAATGGTTTTATAATCCATTACATAATATGTAATACTGAAAAGGTAAAAAAAAATCGAGAGGCTTTGGAAAATGACCAACTTTTATTTTGGTAGGAAATGCTTCCGCTGCCTGCAATCACGCACAGAATACTCTGACATTACATGCCTTCAAGGAAATCTACATCCAGTAAATCAAAGACAACTTGAGGAAATATCTTGAAGAAACCCATTAAACCGTTAAAATCCCCACATTTTGACCAAAAAAATCTGTTGTGTGTGATGCAGCAACAATATTACTAGATCATTTTACAGACTATTTGTTTTAAAATAACTCAATGAAGTGTAATATGTTTGTATTACATAAGTGCTGTTCCCACTCCACCCTCACAGAACACATTTTGTTTCACACACACTTTTACACATCTCCATCTGTGTGGGAAGCATAGGCCATGGTCCCATCTCAGATACAAAGGAGTGATTGCATACTCCAAATTAAAACCTGACATGGATTTGTTCTTTGACACTAGTGAACAGATTGTTGAGAAACAAAGAAAAACATTAACAGTAACTTGTGTGGTAGTACAAGCAAAGCATTAAGCACTGTGCGCATGTATGTGAATTTAAGTGTGTCTCGATGTGAGACTTTGTTTTCTTGGCATATTTCCTACATTCTCTTCTAGGACAACCTGTCCATCTTTCTGATTTAATCATTTCTTTCTATGAGGCAGCTTGTACCTTCTGGCTCAGCGTGGTCTCAGACTCATCTGAGGGGCTAGCTCTCAGGGTGCAGTGTTGGTCTCAGCACCAGCAGGTAACATCCCTAGAAGCCAGTTCCAGCAGCTGAGCCTCCACTTCTTCAGCATCTTCAGTGAAGCGCTGAGTAAAAGACTGGATCAGTCCTGCAGCGCTGGACTCATATTCTTCCAGCTCCACTGCCTCTCCTGAAGCACATCACAGATAAAAAAATATAGTTTACAAAACCCTTACCCCAAATGGACCTGACTAACCAAGTCATTTTAAATGTCTGAGGTATTCTTCTTTAGTTTTCCTCTTGGGTTATGAGCCTACTGGGTTTTTTTTTTTTTTGTTTTTTTTTTTATTTCTAGGTTTTTGCCAATTTTATTCACTTCCCAATGTAGTGGTAGCCAATTAGCCCATCCCCTCCGTTAGGACTCTTCCCATCACTTTGCAATGTCCCTGACTCGAGGAGGGTGCAAGCAAGCACAAGCCTCCTCTGTTGCGTGTGATGCAGCCACCACTTCTTTTTTGAACCACCAATGATACACCGTCACTGGAGAGCCTAACGCGCTCAGAGGAAGGCACACAGGGTCCCCAGCTCCGATTGGACCAATCAGTAGATGCCTGAGCCAGCAGACATTGCAATGTGAAAGTGATAAGGAGAGTGAGAGCGCCATCTACCCGCCTAGAGAGAGCACGGCCAATTTTTACTCTCTTAGGCCCCGGCTGTTGATGGAAACAGCATGACCGAGATTCGAACTCG
This sequence comes from Crenuchus spilurus, assembly GCA_036984385.1. Lineage (NCBI taxonomy): Eukaryota > Metazoa > Chordata > Actinopteri > Characiformes > Crenuchidae > Crenuchus > Crenuchus spilurus. The sequence goes on along the minus strand of BRDA01012881.1, from coordinate 108,513 downwards.
CCATCCTCGGGTCATAGTGGTTTCGTCTTTGCCCGCTGAGCCACTCGGGGCCCTGAGGCTACTGTTTATAATTTAATTAAAAAAGGTAATTTTATATGAATTTTGCATAAATTATACACTTCAAGACTTTTTTGGTTTTAATACTGATTGTTTGAATTGTAATTTCTTAAAACTTGAAATGAAATATCCAAATAATATGATATTCTAGATTGTTGACCTGCATGCGCTATAAGTCACAGTGACCAATAGTAAAACAAAAAAGGCTGAAAATGTCACTACATATAATTAATATAAAATTTATGACAGTTTACCTTTTGGAATTAAATTAAGAACACAAATGAACATTTTCAGAACACTGCATTTTTTGAGATGCATTAGTACATGTCACAAATCAGATTAAGTTAAGTAAACTCAAATAGGCTTGTTGTGTAGTTTCTGGCACAATGTCTACAGAAATATACTGAACTACAGATCAAAGTTAGGCTTCAACATGGCTGCTACTAGTGTTTGTGACAAGGAGAAATGTGTACATTAAAATTCAACAAACTACTACTTTAACAACAATGTTGTAACAAAATATTTGATTTTCAAAGCTGCAAAGTATCAAATATCATTTACAAAATACTGTTCAGAAAGAATGAAGAACACACTGTTTCTGGAATAAAAACAACTGTTGACATGTAACATTTGACTTGTTACAAAGACAGCTAACCTTTCACTTGAGTGTTGGCCTGGACAAACATTTTACGGGCCTCCTTGCGGAGCAGGACAGTCTCTCTGAGTTGAAGAAAGTTGTGAGAACCGTCAGACGTCACAGCAGAGTAGCCTTCATAGAGAAGTCGACCTCCCTCCACATCAGCCGTAGATTTGTGCACCTGAACAAACATGGAAAAAAGCAATCTCTATTAGATTCTCAGTTCTAGACAGTGCCAACAAATACTTAACTTTATTTATATAGCACACTATTTTTACACATTTGTCTGCCACCTCTGAAGATTTACCCACAACTGTGTTTTCAAAGTAGCCGAATTTGGTGGGAAAAAAATTGGCAACTCTGCAAAAACTTTTTTTTGTTGTTAGTGACGAAGGTGACATGCATAAACGTATCAATATGCATATGTATGCCATTTTAGAGATTTGCTCACATTACATATACAGGTCACTTATATTTATGAATGTGAACAGTCAAGATAACCAAACCCCATCTAAGCAAAAAATCGTAATTGAGGATTGAGGTTTGCAATGTGAACATAGTCAAAAGGACACCAAGTTACGCAAACCATAAAATAATAGAGAATGCATGGCTGTACCTGAAGTCTGCAGAGAAATTTCTGGATGGCAGTCTTGCCAACTGTGTAGATTTTACTGCGGTCAATTGTGATGAGGGCATCAGGCCTGCCATCCGAGCCTGTTGTCTCACTCAGGGTCACAAGCCCTTCTCCTGCTTCTAGCAGCACGCGCAGAATCACAAAACGAGCCTGCATATGAGCCTACAACACAGAAACACAACACACTATAAGACATAGGGGCCAAATTGTTCCCCACATAGTGACGATCATCACAGCTATGAAGGATGATTCATGAGTGTACACAGTTTTGGAGCAGACCTGTCTCCAGCTCTTGCTTTCTGGTGTGTAAAACTCCAAACCCAGCAGGCCAGCACGGACCATGTTTAACCAGTTGACATGTACCACCTCCTCTGCTTCCTCAGCTTCATGCCCAAAGATACTGCAGCCAAGCATACAAGCATCTCCAATACATTACTATCCAACGTCCATGAAAAAGCATTAAATGTATTAGATTAAAAATATTAACATATGAGTTTGGGTCTTTTGCTTACCTGAGCACTTGCTTGTTGAGACACAGGTAGAGCCCCACACACTCTGCCCTACACTCCTCATATGAGGAAGCAATGGTGGAGAACTTGCTGTCCCATGTTTCACTGCCTTTGTACCAGCTGGAGACCTGAAAGACATTTGCAATAAGCACAACCCAGACAAAGCTGCATTCATGTCAATACTTTTACTCTAATGGTAACATGGCTTTTATGAACAGGTTGCTGTCAAAAAGCTGGAATATACAGTACAATAGCAGGCTCACCAGTTCTCCAGTCTCTGGATTACGGACCTCAGTCTGATCAAAGTTGAATTTTCCCTTTTCATCCTACAGAATACAAACACACACAGTATGAAGGTGATGGTGACTATGAGCCGTAAATAAATCCATGTGCCACTATGTTTTTTTGATACTAAAAGCATTATTTGAGTTGGGTTAGTTTAACTGGAAGAAATTCTGTAATAAGTTTAAGGAATCTGACAAAAACTGAAAACATAATTTACCCAAATTAGCCTGGATGTATACATAAAGTTAAGGAATACAGCCCTGTCCAGCAACTGGTTTTGTTACTACATTGTTGTGAAGTCTATTCAAACAGTACTAATGTTAGTGACGGAACTCCTAGTTCAGCCACTTATAGGTGATCATTCACGTCAAAATTAATGTTCCCTATTGAATACTACAAAAAGAATTTTTTTAATACATTTTTGGCCAATTTTCTCCCTTTCCCAATGTGGTAGTCACCAATTAACCCAACCCATTAGTGGCTCTCTTAACAAGATTGAAAACACAGATCTTGCCAGTGAATTCATTAATTACAATACTTCAGGTGCCTTTTAAACTCATTTAAAAGATACACTGCAGGACACAGTCCTCTCACCTGCAAAAAGAGTTTTCCACTGCCATGACCCAAAAGCTCATGAAGTCCCACCTGTACCTCAAAAGAAGGGCCCTTCCACTTGATGTAGAGATCCTGTACACAAGAAAGAACAAGTGAGATAAAATCCTTGTCACACTGGTATATAAAAAACATTCTGAATCATACTTATACACTGTATTTTAAAAGTGCTTTAAGGCAAAACAGTTATATCCCCTAATTTTCTCATTATTGTACATATAACAGAATTGTTACTTACCTTATCTTTTTCATCAAGGAAAGTAAGCTTTTCCTTCTGTGTTGCATACGCAACAGCCAGCACATTCCCAAGGGACACATTTTTAAAGCCTTCAGTTTGCCTGATGTCATCATCTATAGAAAGAGAATTTTCAGTATGACAAATATACACAATCAAAAATTGTCAAATGAAACTAATACAATAAATGGTGAAACTCACAGTTTGGAATGTTGATTCCTGCTGGGATGCCACTTCCAGCAAACGTGAGAACATCCAGTGAGGTGAAATCAGGTTTGAGAAACCGATCCTTCTCAAAGGCTGGAGGCCACGGCAGCTCTGGCAGCAAGACCTCGGCTGAGCTCACCAGCTGTGCAAAGCGAGCACTCATAGCCTTATTCACCACGGCAACAAACCCTGTGCAGAGTCAACAAGAAACTTAACAACTAACCTTACACACAATTAGGAGGACAATATGAATGTATACTTACCTTCAAACTCGCCTCTTGAACCAAATGGATCTCTGTAGCTCTCAATAAAGCCAATGTAACTATAATGCAGAAACATAAGAGTTTGAACAGCAGTTGATATAGCATATGATATGAGGACAAAGGATACATAAAAGTAATTCCCTCAGAGATCTCACTTTGTAGTTCTGAATATTCTAATGTATTGGATCAGATTTGTAATGGTGATGTTGAGCTACAATGATACAATAAAACGTAGAAAGCATACAGTTTCAATTAGTCATGACAGCAGGTCAGTCTTATACATTCTTCACAATGATATGGTGAAAGCTGGTCCTTATTCACCTCTCAACAATAGGTCCCTTGTCTTTGATCCAGAAACGAGAGCCTTCTTTGTGAGCATCCACAGAACCGTAGGTGAAACTGCGGATATACTCCTCCAACATTCGCGACTGGTTCTCATTGGCAGCAGAAGTCTACAAGGGAAACATAAGATTAATGATCAGTTCACAAAATAAAAAAAAAACCTCATCCAAGTAACAATATTAAGGCTCAGTCAAAACATACTGCACAGGCACCTTAGCTTTCTCCAAGTTCTGGCACACTTTCTCCATAAGAAATGCATAGTCTCCTCTCTGAACAGAGAACGACACATTCTCAAAGTCATGTGTGCCACAACAAGTGTCCACCTCACCATCAACAGTGCAATCTGTTGTACAGAAAAACAATCAAAGAGCAAAAAATTGTGAACATTTATATTCTTGCTGATACACCTGGATAGAATAGCTGAGTGGATTCTGTAACATTCATTCTATTATTTTTCTCACCTTTCTTCACTGCAGAAGCAAGGCGCACCTCATAGCAGCTTTTCCCAACTGACTCCTTCTTAAACAGACGGGTGTTGTAGGCACTCAGGTTCTGAAAATGTATAAGATTACAAACATGAGTTGAACTCTTGTCAGACGAGGGCTCTTAATGTAATCCAATCTCTCTACTTACGCTTTGAAATTGGATTCTATAACTCTCAATGCCACACCAGAGAAGGAGTACTATCATACAAAAGTAATACTTATTACACATATACTTGTCTAAATACTGTACCTTGGAGTCTAGAAATTTCTGAGCCAATTCTGCATCTTCTAAACAACAGTTCCCTGAGAAGTATGTAGTGATTCCCTTGAAAGATAAAAAAAAAACACAATATATTTAGAAAATTACACAAGCTTGAGCTTTCAGAAGCCTAGAATGCTGAAAATATCTTAAATAATTTTAGACTTTGTTTTATGCAATCTCACCTTGTCTCCAAGACCAAGCTGTTTCTGCTTATCTTCCAGGGAGTAGAGGAGTTCAGAGCAGCTGTTCCACAGTGCTTCAGTCTCACCAGGGCTTTCTTTAAAGGCTTGGCTCTCCCACACTAGTGCCTTGAACTTTTCCTGTATGTATGAAGTCCAGTTCATTCTGATGTTTATGCACTTATTACATATACATTATAATAGCCCATCTTTCCTTTACTGGAGAGTTTACCTTTGGTAGATTAGGAATGAACTTTGTGTCACCAAATGACTTGTAGTTTCCCATGTTTGCATATAGCCCTGCAGCATATACAAGAAATGCCTTAAAAACAGAGAAAGAGAATTTGCCATTAGTACTTGCAAAGTATGAGCACTAACTGTAAGATCAGTAAAAAATGTTTTCCACCTGGTATTCCTCTGAGCTCAGTCCCACTGAAGTTGCCACTTCTTCTAGCTGTGGAGGAGGCTGCTTCCGGAAAATTCTCTGCAAGAGTACATAGATGGTGGGAGACTCTACAGAGGTCTGCAGTAGCACCACAAGGCCACCGTACCAAGCAGCCCGTGAAAGGTAATGTGCATACAGCTGCTCCTTAGGCGACAAAAGTCGAAAGGCTTCCCCACAATCCAGAGCTGAGATCCCAATGTCATTGGGGAGGTAGTATTGAGAATCCACCATGCTGATATTGTCCCTTTACTCACAACCGTCTCTAAAAAAAAAAAAGAAAGGCACATTTAAAATGTAATAATTAGTAGTAAATCAGTCTTTGAAAGGTGTTGCCTTTGCATGGTCTAATGATTTCAATACAGCATTGAAATATTAAACAATGTATCTAAATGTAAACGATATCATGGCAGCCTGATAGCCCCTCGGTCTGGCCTCAGATTTGCCATGTGGTTTACATCACTGCTCATTATGTAAACTATGCATCTGGATACATACATTTTACTACAAAAGTACATCAAAAATGATTTGTTCTCTGTCTGTAGAATTGATTTTAATCAGGTTTCAGAAAAGGGAAATACATTATTTTTTGACATAATCTCCCTGATTTGAAATACACTTTGTCCATCTATCAACAAGTTTTTGTATTCCCTCATAAAAAGGTTTTTGACTAAGCTGTGAGCCACGAATGCACTGCTATCAGAAATGAATTTCCATCCTCTTATGGCTTCTTTCAGGACACCAAACAGGGGAAAGTCTGATCAGGAAAGATCAGGACTATAGGGAGGACGCTTTACCACCTCAAAACCAAGTTTGTATGGCAGGGGTGTGCGGTCAAGTATTGCCATGTAACAAAACACCACTATTGGATAGCAGTCATCTGCGTTTTGTTTGAATTTCATTCTTCAGTGAGCATTTCATTGTAACAAGCACTGCTGACTATGGAACTGAGCAAATCATAGTTGCACTGCAGTCATAAATGAACTGACGTAACATCTTCAAACCTGCACAGCAGCTACTATGTAGACAGTGACCTACTACAAAAAGTGTTGGTAAGACAATGCAATCAAGTGAAGTTTTAATATAAATAAAATGTGAATAATTTTTGACTCTCCCTTGTATTTTGCTTTGACTACTTTTTGTAGTGGACACTGTACAAAACACAATGCTGCAAATAATGGGGCTAACAAACCTCTTACAACTAGTAATGCTGCGTAAAATGCGCCATATGTGAGGACTAGCAACATTCTACAGCTAAACAGTCATTTTAAGGCACATATGAACTTCTAACCTTAGTTTCACTTCTGCGCAGCTTAAGCTAACTACGCTAACCTAGCCAATGTTTGCTACGTTAATAGCTTCTGCTGTTCACCTATTTAACTGTTCATTCAAAAGCATTATTCCAGCTCATATCTAAGAATATCTCACTAACTGAAACAATTATCCTTACTGGATCAACTGCTGCACTATTTAAAATGACTTTCTACCTGAATTCTGTGTCCAACGCTGTCAAATTGCAAGCTCACTGTCTAAACGAACTTCCGTTGTCCATTCAACGCATGTCCCGCCTCAGAGCCAATCACGTGGTAGGACTAAAGACTGACTGATGCATCAGCCAATCAGAGTGCGCAAGTAAACAGCGGGCTTATACTGTCGAACAAGAAAGAAGTCTATCCTCAGCGTCAGGCTATGAACTGTACGCATTGTACGTACACCATCCTCTGCATTACTGATGCTGAACGATTATTTCTGCGTACAAACGTCATTTATTCCAAAGTTACTCCTGAGAACGCAGTTCGGGTCCATTTCTGCATAGCCCGGTGGTACATGTATACACTTTTAATCGAATATTGGCATTAGGCATTGTTTAGCTCATGTACCACTGCTCCAGACCATCCCATTTCTACTGGCAATTAAAATAAATAAACATAATAAATAAGAATAAATAAAACATAATAAATAATAACAATAAGAATAATAACAATGACTGAAGGACTGAAGTGACACACTGACCAATGTGCTTGGACACAGAGGAATTTGACCTCCGCATTTAACCTATAGGTTAAATGAAACACACATACTTCATATTTGTGAACAGACACACTAGGGGGCAGTGAGCTCACTTGCCCAGAGTGGTGCCCTATCCCAGGGAGCAGTTGTGAGTTACGTACCTTGCTCAAGTTCAGTCCTGTTGGTTTAGGTCATCAAACGTTGGACCTTCCAACAAGGTTGGTTCCTTAACCACAAGCATGATGATGTGGTTAAAATTTAAATTAGACTTACAGAAAAAAATAGAGCCTAATGAAATATTAGCTGCCTAAAGTTTGTCTGGTTATATATTGTTTGGGTGTGCCCCACTATATCTGGTAGAATATCTCAGCTGTTGTGTCTGATACCAAGTGCTTTGTCCCCACCCTCTTTCTCATAAAGAGAAACTTCTGCCCTTACACTAGTGTATTCTTGGCATACACAATCCAAATCTTTCAATAATATTTTTATTTCTACATCAGTTCCAAGCATTAATGTGTCTACAATGGTTGTGGTTGCCAGTATTACAAAACATATTCACCACAGTTGAAAACAGTTGAATTGTGAAGAGCCATAATCAGTACTATGCATAAGCACAATGTATCTCTGTACTACTAGGCAGTGCTTTTATGGTGAAAGGGTGGGGGCCTTTGCTGGGGCTCTGCATTTTATCTCATTGAAGCAGAGATGTGACCTGGAGCAGTCAAAACGAACCACAGCAAAAAAAAATAAAAAATAACAGTATCAATAAATCACATTATAGAACACTGTGTAACTCAGAACTGTAGGCTCTTGCAGTGATATTGCTTGAGAAGAGACACAGATTTCCAGTTAAAATGTGCACCACTGAGATTTAAAACATTTACTTTATGTCAGACAGCATAAAGATCCGATTTCCAATCATTCATTTTATTTTAAGGTTTTCATTTAATGCCCTGAAGCTAGAAGACCATTTATACAGCATCACACTAAATCCAGAGGTACAATATAAGTACTGTGTTGTACTCAAATGTACACTTTTCATAAATGTACCATCAAATGTACATTTTAGCCTCTTTAGGTACAGAATAGTGCCATCTTGAAATATTTCATATAAAGGTGCTACAAAAGTTTATTTTAAGTAATTCCATAGAAAGACCACTTTTGGTTCCTTAAATAAACATTCTTTTAGTGAAGAACTTTTAAACTTGTAATAAAACTTTACATGCAAGTAAAGTGTATCCAAACTTTTGACTCATACTGTATTTTCCAATTTGACAGTAGCACATGACTGTTAACTGTCATACAGAGCTTTGAAAGTGGGCACTGAGATCCTACAGAGGGAGTTAGCAGAAATGGGTGTGGACACAGACAAGCCCACCAGTGTATGACATGTGATTGCTGAGGGAACTTAAAGCCTATATATTTCCAATTTTCAAACGTACTCTGTGACAGCTACCATCATGACTGACAGTTGTTTGTGAGCCTACTTGGAAATTACAATGATAACAGAGCAACTAGAAACGGTTCTGAGGGATTCTTTTGACTGCAAGTTCCAAGTGAGGCAGAAATGCAAACAAAAAGTCGGCGAGCAGAAGGCCAGGTAAGACTGGCATTAAAAAAATTAACAACTGATGACTGAGAAGGGAAGCACACAAAAATGTAACATGGCAAATATTCAGAACCTCTAATTATTATTTTTATTTATTTTATTATTATTTAACAAAGTATATATCAGTGGCATTTTATATACTGAATACTGAATTCTATAAGTTCAATTATGCATCCATAAGCTTGATCATTTAAGGTATTTTTATTAACAATAACAATATGTTAATAAATATATTGGCTATGAACATAAAATCATATTCTGTTTGCTACTAAAGAAATATCTTCAGAGTGACAATTTATACAAAAATGTCTACATTTTCTATGTAGCCTCTGCTGTATCAGACACTGCAGACTGCTCAGTTTTGGAGTGATAAGATAAAGTGACGCAATTGTGACGGTTTCAATTCCATAAGCAAGCAGTGCTCTGTCTAACACAGAAAGTTAAGTTAGTAATATGTTTTTGTCTGCTCACACCATTCTATACTATGCTATAAGCTAATAAAAACTTAAATAACAGTCAAAAAAAAAGGTTTTCAGTGTTTTAAAAGACAAACCTAATTATATTTAATAAATATCAACAAATTTAGAAATTGATATTTGTTACATGCAAAAAAAAAACAGAAACAAAAGCAAAATAAGACTAAAAGGTTACAAGTTTCACTTTTCTGGAAGATTTTGCAATTAACAGTTTAACTGGTAACAGGTGAGATCATCAAGAGTAAGTATAAAAAGAGCATCACCAAGTGACGTTGCCACCAAGGATGGGTGATGGTTCACCACTTTGCACCAAATTTGATAAAAGAATTCTCAGTCTGTTTTTTTTCCCCCAACAAAACATGCAAAAGCCAGCATCTGTGATAGCATGGGAGTGCACCAGTGCTCACAGCATGGGTGATCTGTATATATTTTAAGGTACCATTAAGGCAGAGGCTTATGTTGATACTTTGGAGACACATATGCTGTCAGGAAAACATCGCTTCCCATGACCTCAGTGTCAGACCTGATTCTGCACGAATTACAACAGCATAGCTTTGTAGACTTGTGTGTGTGTGTTTGACTGGCCTTCCTGCAGTCCAGATCTGTCTCCTATAAAAATGTTTGGAGCATCCTAAAGAGGAGAATCCAACAATGTCATTCACAAACTGTTGAGTAGCTTCAGTCTTGTATACAGTTAGAATGCATGAAAATTCCAAAACTGCAGCAATTAGTATGTTCAATGTAACATTTTAAAAATATTATTAAAATAAAAGTTGAAGTGACCCTTTGGTAAACATCTGAACATTTTTATGTTTACAGGCATCAATTTTAAAATGTATTTCAAAATAGCAAGTTCATCATTGAAAAAAAAATCTTTTTGCCTGTTTCATGAGCTATAAGTCATACTGATCAGCAGTAAAACAAAGAAGGATGGTTATGTCACTTTATGTGTTAATAATATAAAATGTGACAATTTACATTAATATCAATTTAATTTAAATTTATATCTAATTTAATCTAATTTAAATGTATAATCTAATTTATATTTATAAATTAGAATTGTCCTATTTGTTTTTTTTAATTGATTTAATCATTTGATGTGGCAAAACATGTCATCCACTTCTCAGGCCCTACAGTCCATATATGGAAATTAAGTTATAAAAACTACAGAATTTGAGTCCTTATGAGGAGCATTCCTAAATTGAGGCACAATCCAGGCTGTCCAATCAGAGCAGAGGTCATTCGCATATGGGATCCTATTTCCTGATGTAGATAGTATTGTCAAATATGAATACAGAAATTCCAAAAAGTAATGTGGATTAAATAGAGATAGTTCATATTCTGTGTTCTGAGTACAGAACTTGTACTGTGTTATATATCCTGAGCCTGTGTGTTTTGACGTAGACTGTGCACAGAGTGGAGAAAGGCTCGGTCCCGTGTTGCTGCTCGGAGCAGGAGAGAGAAGGAGAGTCAGCTGTTCAGAGAGATAGCAGCACTGTTACCCCTCAGCCAAAATGTTGAGACTCTGGATAAAGCCTCAGTTATCAGACTTACAACTGCATACCTGCGCCTCAGAGCTATTCTCAACACTCCTGCTTGCCATACAGTACCAACTACTTCACAGCCTCTTTCTTTAGGACAAGGTGAGGGTGTAGAAAGTACAACATCACAAAGAAAAGCTGGAGCTTTACAGGCCTAATGACAATTGTTATTGTAGGGGAGGCTGCTGCAATCAATGTGAAGGGGTTGCTAAATTGTGCCCTTGGAGGATTCCTGCTCATAGTGTCACTGAATGGGAAGATTATATTCACTACAAAGGATGTCACCTCCCACACAGGAATCAACCAGGTAAAAGAAATATTGTATATGTCATTTCAGAATATTATAAGCTTCCCTTGTTTGGAATGATCTCGCCCAGTACCCTATTACAGTGCCCTTTTGGACATCAGATCACGTCTGTTGCCCACAATTGTTTTGCACTTTGCTACAACTGACTGGTGTGCACGCTTATTTATACTTGCAGCAAACTCTGTCATGTGGCATGTGATGTTAATTGTATGGGAAAAGGGTGATAGCTTCTCGGAAAACTTTGTGGGATGTTCAAGAGTTGCCATAGTCAAGATGTACCAAAAATGGACTTCACATACATTGAGTGCCTCCCAATGGCCTAATGCTGGTGCCCCACAGTGCATTGACACCAGAGGGGAACAACACCCCCAGCAAGTGGTACAGAGTAATTGGTGTGCCACAGTGGACCAGTTAACCTCTATAATGAACTCAGATCAATGACAAAGGGTCAGGGATCACACTCCCAGCCAAGGGTGTATATTTCCATTTTTAGGTAGGTGTTCATAATATTCTGATATGATTTGGTTTTTTTTTACATACTCCAAAATTAGGGACCAAATTCTGATCACACCCATTAGTTCACAATTTAGAACATGTGGCTTTAGCATGACATTAAAAAGAGTTAGTCTTTATTTCAGATGGATCTGGTTGGCCAGAGTTTGTTTGATTTCCTGCATCCCTCTGATCAAAAGGAGCTGAAAGATATTCTAACAAAACTGATAGGTAGGTGTGTAATATCCATCATACACTTTGCAGTGTAACATCAAATTAAGAGTAAATGTAAAAGAATGCACATAAGACCAAAAAATGTAGTTGGGACCATCGGGTGTATGAAACAATTACATTAAATACACATAAAAGCAACACTGATAGGATTCATGCACATGGCATGGCAGTTAATGGGCTCTGATTTTAATTGCTTCATGTGCCAGACTGAGTCATGATAACACATTTGGAGAAAGATGGGTCCATGCAGTGGAACCTCGGTTTTCGTCATTAATCTGTACTAAAGGGTATCATGACAACCGAAACGAACGATAACTGAAGCAATATTTCTCATAAGAAATAATGTAAAACCAATTCATTCGTTCTGACACTTCAAAATAGTAACAAAAATTAATTTTAAATACAATAAATATAGTTTTACATACAGAAAACTATGAGAAATAAATACAAACAACTAATGAAAAGGACAAATTAAAATTTAAAATAACTCTTTACGTTTTAGAGTGTACTGGTGTGGTCCAGCCTGCAGCCTTTGTATTGCACACCCGTTCTCGTGATTCTCAGTCGCTATTTGATTTCACACCCATTGTCAGGCAGTAGTGCTGGGCACTGTCGCTTCAGTATGACGTGTTTTAGTGTGCTTTGAGGATTATTATTTGGGTGCGTCTCGAACAAAACAATTTAGAAATATTGAAAAATGAAAAGTTTTTTTGTTTGTTTCTTAATATTTCATTCAAAAAAAAAATATCAGATGTTATTTTCATTACAAATCAAGTGACATTTCAAGTTTTTTTCTCTTGTATGTCATAAAAATCAGAAATTCAGAATCTCAGATTATTAGACTATTTAATGTAAGTAAATTACTATTCAAACAGTATCAACAAAAATTTTAAGACAAAAACAAGTTTGAAATGTCTCACTTCAAATGTAATGAAAATCAAATATACAATAACAATAACTTTTACTGTTGTATTTATGTTTCTATAAGACAATATAATGTATATTATATTCCTGTGCTTGCTCTGTCTGTGTTTAATAGACTTTGTAATGTACATTGTACTACCATTTGATTCAAGTGTACAGTGGCATCTCTAGAATAGAAAGCTAGGTGTGGCACACTAAATTATTCACATGCACACAATGTTTTCACTTGAATAAATGGATGATGACGGGCCAGCCTCAATAACTAAATGAAGACCTTATGCAACATGTACAGGAATATTTTAAATATATTGGGAATGACTGCCATTTTCAAGTCAAATACACAACGTTAGCTCCTGGGGCCCCACCTGCCCCTAATGTAGAAATATCTCTGCAAGTATAGCTTCAGTAAGAATCCAATGACATTAAAAATGGGATCTCAGCCTTCTAATCCCATTGCATCTAATTAAATATTCTGTAATGCATTAACTTTAGGGAGCCAAGAACAGCAGAAGTGTGAGGTTTTCCTTCGCATCAAAAGTGCAGCAAACCACAAGCTAATGCCCTGGAAGGTAACACTCTTTATCTGCCTATTAGATAGCAAAGAAACTACAAAAAAGCTTCTATACAATGGACACTAGAAGTATGCTAACACTGAGAACAACATTCTGCCAATATTAAGCCAATTATGTGATACTGAACACATTTAACAGCCATTTTCTAGATCACATATGCAGTAATTAACAACGGATCCTTCTTTCTGTCCTCAGGTGATTCACTGCACTGGAGTTAGGAAGTTTTCTTATGCTCCAGGCTGCAGCTGTCTGCTTCTGATTTGTAGGTCATTGCCTGTGCAGGACATCATTGAGATGAAGACTTGTCTGAATTTCAAAGCATTCCTCAGCATCCATAGCCCAGATATGAAGTTCAGCTTCTGTCACTCTGGGTATACATCATAGTTACTGTAGGCTGCAGTACTTCGACCTTCTCCACTCACTGCTTGATGTTCCACTTCTCTTATGGTGCTTTGTCTGGTTCTTCTGGTTCAGGGTCTTGGAACTGACTGGTTTTAGTGACACTGAGCTGTATGGTCAGTCTGTGTACCAGTATTATCACCCATCTGATTGCCAACATATCCGCAAGGCACACCTCTGCTGTGAGTAAAGATTAATTTGCCTTTGTTGTCATATTTTTTATTTCATTATCATTTTAATGCTAAGATTTCTCTGGATTTTTCAGTATATTATGTTTGCAACCACAAAAACAAATGAAAAAAGTTAGGCATGCATTTTGTACGGTGCTATATTTTTCTTTTAACTGTTAGCTTTTATATAACATTTAGCAAATTTCTCTAAAAATATCTTACATTTGGGACAATTGTTCAATATTAATTATTTGGTCAAAACATGCAGTTGTTAATGCTGTTTACCTCTATATTGGAAGTGTTTGCAAAGGGCCAGGTGTGCACTGGAAAATACAGGCTGCTGCAGAAATATGGTGGCTACGTTTGGGTAGAGACAGATGCAACAGTGATGTACAACATTCACACGGGAAAACCAGAAAGTGTTGTGTGTATCAACCACATTCTGAGGTAAGAGTGCAGACATGTGACCACACACTGAATTGCCAGTATATCTACCGTCTATTTTACACAAACTCCATGTAGGTACGTTTTGTAGGTTTACTGACTGTAGCCCATCTGATGCTGCACAATATGTAAGCTGATCCTATCTATCATGCAGAGAACTGTAGGAACATAATGGAGATCACTGGGGTAATGAATCATTAGTATGTGTTGTGCTGATTTACACTGATCAGATACAGCACTATTGCTGGTGTTTTTTATACCTCAGTTTTACTGCTGGTATCAGAATCATCTAAAAAAACAACAGCACAATATACACTACCAGACAAAAGTTTTAGAACATCCCATTTTTTTCCAAGTACTTATTGCAAACTATTCAGTTTAATGTCTCATTGTACTCTGAAATGAAAGCAAAAAGCAAATAAGTGCTTGGAGAATCAATTTATAGACCAAAATGTATCTAAACTTTGGACTCAAAACTAGCACCTTTGGCAGATATAACATCTGAACACACTCATGACATTCTTTCTACAATAGACATCAAACATTCTTCAGACAGTTCTTCACAAATCTGCTGCCGAAGTTCACATAAATGTTGGCACTTGTAGGTTTGCTTTGCTTTTCACTTCATCCCAAATCAGCTGGATGGGGTTTAAGTCTGGAGACTGTGCTCCACTCCATGTTTTCAAGCTGACCATCTTGTTGTTTTTTCCTGAGGTAGTTCTGACAGAGTTTGGACTTATGTTTTGGGTCATTATCTTGCTGTAGGATGAACTCCTGTCTAACTAGACACATACCTGAGGGTATTGGATGGCACTGCAGAATGCTGTGGTAGCCGTGGTGGTTCAGGCTGCCTCTCACTCTGTAGGAATCAGTAGCACCAGCTTTCAAGGCTTGATCTACCTCCATTACGGCAGAACAGCTTTCACCTGTTAGCCCATTTCATGTTCCCTGACAAAAGCCTTTTTGTATAATTCTGTAATGTAAATTGATTTTCAGTTTGGGGTAACTGTACTTTTATTAAAAGCTATTTATTGGACTTGAATGACTTGAATATCAATAAAGGACTGGAAACGTCGAGGTGTTCTAAAACCTTTGCTCGGTAGTGTATATATAAAGCCTCTAAGTCTAAATACATATAAAGTGTTCATACAAGATTGCTGTGTCTAGTAAAGTATCCAGTAAGTGTGGGTTTCCATGTAATTATTGGTCTGTGGTGGTCCAGTAGTGGTGGCTTTCCACTGGTGGTTTGATATGGGCTGACAACAAATGGGCCGCAGTCAGCAATTATAATCCTGAACCTAAATGGAAGGTGTTTCTGAAATAAAGGATATTCTGCTTTACTTTAGTGGAGTCCAGATGAAAGATGTGGTGTTTTCTCTGGACCAGGCAGAACACCTCCTGAAACCACGTACAACACTTCAACTTAATGTTCAACCTATCCATGCAGGATTCTCTACAATACAGAATGGGAACAGTCAGGCAACGCCTACTACAGCTGATAAGCACAGAGGTTCTGTGCTCATCAGCTGTGAGAGAGGTAAACACTATGATATAATCAGATGCCATCAATCAACCCTGTAATATATCAAAAGAATTCATTTTTGATATGTGCCTTCTACAGATGCAGCAGCTAATGGCCATGTGGAGATAACACAAAAGGCAACAGTGTGTAACTCTCTCACATGTGTGAGTATATCAGTGTTATAAGACTCAAATTATATTGAGTATTTGGAAGATACAGTGGTGTTTGAAAGTTTGTTTATCCTAAATATTTATTGAGGAAAATTATCCAATATGACATATTTGTGAGTGGCAAAAGTATGTGAACCTCTAGGTTTAGCAGTTCATTTAAAGGTGAAATTAGAATCAGGTGTTTTCAATCAAAGGGATGACAATCAGGTGTGAGTGAGCTCCCTGTTTTATTTAAAGAACAGGGATCTAATAAAGTCTGCACTTCACAACACATGTTGGTGGAAGTGTACCATGGCATGAACAAAGGAGATTTCTGAGGATCTCAGAAAAAGAGTTGTTGATGCTCATCAGACTGGAAAATGTTACTAAACCATCTGTAAAGAGTTTGGACTCCACTGATTCACAGTCAGAAAGACTGTGTACAAATGGAGAAAATTCAAGATCATTGTAACCCTCCACAGGAATGATTGACCAACAAAGATCATTCCAAGGGCAAGGCTTGTTCTCATACTTTTGCCACTCACAAATATGTCACATTGGCTGATTTTCCTATATACAAACCGGATTCCAAAAAAGTTGGGACACTTAACAAATTGTGAATAAAAACTGAACACAATGATGTGGAGATGCCAACATCTAATATTTTAT
>BRDA01012881.1:43193-91746 GCA_036984385.1 Crenuchus spilurus | reverse complement strand
ATAAAATATTGACATTTGCCATCTCCACATAATTGCATTCAGTTTTTATTCATAATTTGTTTAGTGTCCCAACTTTTTTGGAATCCGGTTTGTATATAATTTGTTTAACTGGGTTCTCTTTATCTACTTTTAGGACTTGTGTGGAAATCTGATGATGTTTTAAGTCATTTATGCAGAAATCTAGAAAATTCAACAGGGTTCACAAACTTTCAAGTAGCTACACACTGTAATTGATCACATTTCATGCCTTTTATATTTGGGATCCATAGGTGGGACTTCCATTACTCACTACATAACCTACGTATTAGCTTCATAGCATTTAAAAAATAATGAATAATACAAAAGGCTTAAGGCTAACCCATGTGTAGTCTTAACATTTTATATATTCCCCTTGTACGAAGTGTTAAAAATGACCCACCTTTGCTAAACCCCTAAAATAAAGCAACTTAACAGAAATTTAAACAGTAGATTTATTTGGCATGAACAAACAATTTGTCATTCATTACAAACTTTGTGGACATCTGAGATTGCTTTTATTAGCAGTGCAGAAAGTTTGCATTTGATCAGTGGAGACCTCTCATTTTCATGACTCATTTTTTTTTTCTTATTCTTAAAAGGGTTAATAATGATGTAACCAGCTTCCATGACATAAATGAAGTCTAATCTGTAATGTCAGTGATTTCAATTACCACTGAAAATCTTTTTTAGTCTGCACTTAGACATCATATGGTTCTTAGAAATCTGTTTCTAGAGTTTATGGGGTTCCATTAATCATAAATAATACATCTACAATGTGACATGACTTTCCTTGCTTAACCACCACTGCACTGAGAGTACTATGAGGCTGAAAATTCTTCCCTTCCTCTAGGATATTTGTGAGCTGGATTTGGATAGTCTGGCTCCATATATACCCATGGACGAAGAAGAATTCCTGTTAAATCCTACTTTAGATGGAACAGTAGACAATTCAGACTTGAACAGATATCTTACTGTGCCATGCTTAACACGGGGCCTGGTGCAACACCCTCCATCAGCAAAAGACATTTCATCTGCCTTGCAACATACTGACAGTTTTTTTTCTCTATCACATAGGTATGTCTTTGGTTAGAAACTGCTTCGGTGCATTTGATCCTTCTTTTCCTTCTCTGCTTTCTAACATTTTGTCTTGCTTCAGGACTAACAAGAGCCTCATTTCATCAAGTCGAAGGCATGACTCCTTGCACACAATGAACAGAAAGCAACAAGTAATTTGTGCATTTTTTTGTTTTGAAGCTTCTTCTTTGAGAATAACTATAAGGTGGGTCACTGACTGTGTTTTATGTCACTAGGTACAGTGTAACAGTCAAATCAACTTTCAAAACAAGACAGTTCAGAGGATGGCAGACATAAAAATGGTCTCACAACATATGGCCAAAGGTTTGGAGAAAAACTGTGGTAAGATATTATTTCTAGAACCTTTTAGGACATGTAGTAGCTCTCGTGCTTTTTCATTTCCTAAATTCTTTGTGTTTTCTATCATTAAATCAGAAACATCAACTGTCTGCAATTGCTGCAAGAAAACCCCAAGATCTGTGCCTTGGGCTCCAGTATACTCCAAGTTCCCCTGCCATCCGCCTGGAGCATTCTTCCAAAATACCACCCAAAACATACAGGAAAAAATGGCCCCAGCACCAGTTTGCTTGCCAGTATTGAGCAGGTGGGAGTGTGAAGTGAATGCGCCTCTAGGACCCACTTCTCAGTTGCTGCAAGGGTCTGAGCTTACCAATGTCTTGGATCAGGTCACCCCAGGAGCACCATGGTACTAATGAGGGCTATGCAATCCCCTGTACTGTTAATTTACCTCAATTCTTGCAGTTCAGGCCAACAACACATTGCAAAAAAAGTTAGGAACAGGCAACTTGGGGCTAGCAATGAGGTAAAAAAGTAAATAATGTATTTTCAAACAGGTGATTGTAATCATGGGAAGAGATTTGCATATTTATGGTGCATTATATTGTTAAATGATTCAAGGAATCTGGAGGAATTTCAGCACATAAAGGGCAAGGGTGCAAGCCTAAACTGAACACCTTTGACTTCTGATCCTGCATATGACATTGCATCAAGAACCACTCTTCATCAAAAGCTGATATAACCACATGATCAATGGATTACTTTGGCAAACCTTTGTCATGCTTTACAATGTTGTTACACTCAAATGCCCTTAAAAAAAACTTTGTTCTGTAAAAATGAAGCCTGCTGTTAACCGCATCCACAACCAGCATCATTTTTTCTGGGCTTGGAGACATGTGGGGTAGACCACCAGACAGTGGAAACCTACGATATGCTCAGATGAATTAATATTCCAGCCCTTAATTGGACAAGATGAATGCCAGATCAAAGACAAGGATCATCCAGAATATTATCAATATAAAAGCCAGGGTCTGTGTCAGTATCCCTGGCAATGGTAATTTACAGTTCTATGATTAAAGTATTAATGTAGAAAAGAATTGAGCTTTTAGAGTAACATGTTCTACATTTAAGACATCTTTTCCAGGGGTATCCATTGAATTTTCAACAAAATAAGAGCATTATGATGCATAAAAACGAGTACTAACTTAAGTGCTCCACAAAAAGACGTGTCTGCAGTCTGTGTTTGAACAGTCAGTTGGAGTTTGTTCCAACACCTGGATGCTAGTAGCTAGGTGCTTTACCATCAAAACTTTTTTGAAATGTGTTGCAAGCCTAAAAAGCAGGAATGTATATCCATTCATCCATTATCTCACCCTCACTGGGTGCAAGGAAGGGCATTACACTATCCCAACTAAGCCCAGGATGGGGTACCAATCCAACTTTGGGTACACACACACAATCCAACTTCCATGTTCTTGGACTGTGGGAAGAAACCGGATACCCCTGAGGAAACGGACACGGGGAGAATATGGAAACTTCGCCCAGATAGGGACTTGAACCCATGCCCTCAGCACTGAGAGGCAAGCATGCTAACCACTAAGCCACCGTGCTGCCCAGGAATGGATATTCATTCATTCATTCATTCATTATCACACCCGCTTAATCCTTATTAGGGTCGCGGTTAGTCCCCCACCCCCTCACTGGGCGCAGGGCAGGGCATTACACTATTCAACTAAGCCCAGGACAGGGCGCCAGTCCATCGCTGGGTGACACACACACACACACACACACACACACACACACACACACACACACACACACACCTACGGACAATTTTTTTTTTTTTTTAGAGTACCCAATTCACCTGACCTCCATGTTTTTGGATTGTGGGAGGAAACCGGAGACCCCGGAGGAAACCCACGCAGACACGGGGAGAACATGGAAACTCCGCTCAGATGGGGAATCGAACCCAAGACCCCAGCGCTGAGAGGCGAACGTGCTAACCACTAAGCCACCGTGCCCCCGGAATGGATATTAACAAATCAAATGATATTTTTTGGCATCGTCCATATTATCCCCAACTTTTTATTTTTTATTTGGGTTGTACTTGAAATTTAAACATGCTTAGAAACAAATGTCAAACATGTTTTTACTTGTCTATACTATTATCCCAACTCCAGTGCCATTAACTCTGGAAATAACAGCTTTAAACAGCAGAGAAAGGGTATTCAGCACATTCAGGTCTTTATTTTTTCTTAGCTGTACAAAGCAATTGAGAACACCATGTTTTATTTATGGCCATGTCTAAAAGAAACAAAGTCCTACACTTCATCCAAGAACAGGTGACAGGAAAACAGTAGTCTATATGGTCCATTTTACACCAAAAATGTTTAACATAATAATCAGTCCTTTTATACACAGTCAAGAGACTTCTTAATTGTATTTATGAATAGACCGAGTAGATTCAAAATCTTGTAAGAATTTTCTTGTGAAAGAAGATCTGCTGTACAAGAAAATGTTGAGTTTCAGAATGCAGATGCACCTATTTGGTAATGGTGTTCCTGTAAAAGAAGAATATAGCCATTGTTATTTCCAGAAGACAATAAACAAAAATACCTCAAAGAATCCCAGCATCACTGTAAATCACTAGTGAATCATGTACACTCTCCAACATCAATACATAACTGATGCACATAAGTGAAACTGAAGTAAGCTACTTACGCATTCATACTCTTTCCACTACCACTGAGCACAATATAGGGTGTTTTCTGGGACTTCTGCTTCTCCTGCAATAGAGCGACTGTTCCTAAAGGAGTATCACTGCTGCTCATCTTCTTCAGCAGCTGTTGAGTGAGGCAAAAGCTTTAATCAGTCCAAATATCTAAACAGATAAACAACTGTGCATGTAAATAGTAGGACTACTCAATAGAATGCAATGAAAATGTTAATTTTGTCATAAATCTAGTGGATATGATAATCTGAGATGTGCTAAATAAAACATAATATGTACAATTTCACTGTCTCTGACTGTACATGAATGCATAAACCCTGGAAATAAACAAATAGCTGTGAAAGAATATCAGCATTATTTCCTGTTGTTTTTCAACAATAAAAATAAAATTCAACATATACAATACTTCTAATAAGAAAGCATATTAGTGACCTCATTATTCTGACGTTCTGAATTTTAAAAAGTCAAATATGAAATTACAGTACAACTGCAAACTTGACTTGCATGAACTAGCATGAACAAGCAGCTGCTGCCAATAATTCCCAATATCAGCAGCATTAGACAGTTAAGATGTGATGTATAAGTTGAATTGCAGTAATGATATAATTGAGGTTCCAATAAAAAGTGATTATGTCTAAACGCAGCATAAAAATATCTCCTAATCTCAACTGCTTAGTAAGTAAACAAGAAATAACATACTGCTTCTTCCTCCAGCTTTTTCATTCTTTTCTCAGTCTTCATCTTTCCAGAGCCTTTGCCATGGAAGCGATGAGATAGCTGTCTGAAAGCCTAGACAGAAATAAGTGTCAGCACATCACATAATTTGTCATAGAAAACTAACCAAGCAACTTATTATGCTAAGAGAGAAGCAACAAAGTGCAGCACCTCTTTTGGAGTGAGCTTGCGTCCAGACTCATCCACATATTCAATCTTGACGTCTGGTTTGTAGCTATCTTTCTCTTTGAATTCCTGAGTGAAACCCCTATACTCCTCCCTCCTGCTATACTTGTCATCAATGGCCCTGAGAGGAGGTCACAAATGAGAAGCACAATACATCAAATGCATGAAGATTACATGGGACAACATCCATAATATCAATTCTGAACATTCTCATAATCGATATTCATACACAAGATAAATTATGACAGCCTAGCAGCTCTGTACTCCACCTTTAAAAGTTGTGCGAATAACAATAATGAGGAATCCACTACTTACATCTTATCTTCAATGCAGTAGTTGTCATTTGGCAGAGCTCCTTTAGGAGCACGGACTCTAGCCACTTTCTGCACTTGAGTATCTAATAATCCTGTGAAACAGAGTTATTGCAACAACAACTGTTTTGAATCTGCAGACAATAATCAGAGCCCACTTTCCCATTTTGGATCTTACATGGTAGAACGTTCAGTGTGATGCTTGTTACCATTTAAGAATCATCTTTGCACTACAGGGTTGCAGTTTACCTTTGTTCTTGCAGAGTAGTAATGCAGCTGCAAGGCCGGAGTTTACAATGGGCTCTTCATCCAGAATTGTGGTTGAAGCTGTGGCAAACTATAGTAGGACCACAAACACATTAGTACACTTAAAGTAATTGAACACTAATGTTACTAAATTTAGGCTTGATTATTAGATATCAGAGTTCCTGTGGTCAGTAATGTTGAAAACTTACATCTGGCTGTTTCTGCTCCTCATCCAGATTAACTGTACTCCAACCCACATTATCATCCATCTCTGAATCAGAGCCTCCACCTCCATCACGTTCCTCTTCCTGCTCAAAGTCCTGCACAAAGAACAAAGAGTTACTTCAGAGAACCTGCATCAAATTGTAAGAACGCAGATATAATTAATGCAGTTACTGAGGGTGTAACTTTCTGATCTGAAATGGTTTGATTATGATTCTTTTAAGAAATGCATCACAAAAAGTTTGATTTGACTTGATTATTTTTTTTCTTTAAAAATGTGTACCTACAGATAGAAAATGCACACAGAAAAAAAGACGGCACTCTAATACACAACACCAAGCTTTTTTTGTATTTATATGCATAACAGCCTGACATGCTGTGTCATGTTTGAGAACATACACTTGTTTAATTTCCTTAAGCAAACATGTTTACCTGTCATAGGTTGTTTATTAAATTAATACTTATATAAATTTACATTTACAGGGAAAAAAAAAAGTCAAAATCAATATTCTTGCGTTTTTAAATGACAAGTAGAACAGTCGAGTCTAACAAATATTCAGTTCATTTAAATGAGGTCAGTGTCAATCCAGTGTATCTCTATATGTGACAATGTCACAGTCTCTTGGTGCTCTCCAATGCTGTATATATTTACCATCATGTCCTCCTGGTCCTCTCGGTTGCCTGACAGGCCGTATGTTGGGATGTCTCCCAGCGTGCGGCAGAACTCAGAAGTTGCATTAAAAACAATGTTGTTCTTCCTGTCAGGATCATCATCTTCTTCTCTGGTCTTACCCAACTCTTGTATGTGCTCCACTACCTGATGTAATGATTAAAGAGAATGGTCAAACATATAAAAGTGAAATAAAAATGTTTTTTACAGTTCCATGACATGCACAAAAGTGTGCCTTGACCTTTTCTCCTGAATCTTTCAGCAACTTCTTCTGTTTAAGCTTCCTCTGTTTCTCCAGCTGTTTCTGCAGCTCCTGCTCTGCCTCATCCTCTTCGAACACTGTAGGCTCAGAAGGCATGAACTCATCTGAGAGAGACAGAGGAGTTTTTGACTATTAGTTCTCATTTTCCATCATATTCGTAATCCCATAGAAACAATAAAACTCAAAATGAAATTTAAAAAATGAAGTGTAAAGGCCAATCGACCAAAGCATTCACACCATCGCTGATATCCATGTCAGCCATCCGGATATCATCAGACTGCTGTGGCATATCCATGACTTTGCTACTTTGGTCATCCCCTTCAATGTCTTCTTCATCTTCATCCTGCTCGTCATTATCATTATCATTATCCACTTGCCTTCTGCCTCGCCCTCGAGACCTAAACAGCAGCAGCAACAGGGTGGTACAAAGTAAGTGTTAGAGAAAGATTGAAAAAATGCCACAAATAATAACAAGTAAGCTCAAAGACAAAAAAGAAGAATGTATAACCTGGAGCCAAAGTCTGTGATGCGAGAATCATCCGTGAGGAGATCATCAACCTTGAGGATTTTCTCTTTCTTTCTGATTTTCTTCACCCGACGTTTGGTCTTCTTGAAGCCCACCTGAACAGACACCCATTTGCAGATCATTATAAAAAAAATAAATAATAAAATTATATATCAGTAAATATTGATTTCAGTATCTGACAGGAAAAATTCCACAACCATTCTTAAGTTGTTTCGAACAGAATCTATGCCCACTCAACAGCACACTTATGCTTAAGGGCACTGACATGCTTGTGAAATTGGTTAATGAGTTTTCTATTGTAGTATAATATATATTACAGTATAATATTATAGGATTCAAATTACAGTAATGTTTAAAGAACAAATGTATGAAAAAACTTAGGAAGATATTGGTGAATGAGGGCCAATACTGGATCTGATATCAGAGGAGCAAAAAGAACCATAACCTGCAACAAGTCCGGCCTGGAATAGCACACTAACAGGTCAGGTCATGTTAGCTTATTATGGACAAGTAAAATATAGCAGCTTGATGTAGTCAACTTTTGGATGCTCATCTTAAGTGAGTTTGTGTTTCAAATAACTCATTTTGAAGCTTATTTTGAAGTTATTTTAAAAGAAATCTAAACCAGTACTAGCTTATTTGCCCAGGTTTCAATACTAGCACTGCAGAAGAAAAATGATCTCTAATGCTTACTCACCATCTCCTGTGGAGTATAGTACTCTGAGGCCAGAGTTAGAGTAGGCATCTGCAAAGTTTGTGCCTGGTTGTGTAGGTTCTCTCTGATGGCCTGTAACTCACGTTCCCTCTCCCCAGTAGCACAGCCTCCAGCACTCAAACGAAAATGTTTCTTCTTCTCCCCCTCTATCTCTTCATCATATTTTGAGAGGACAGACTTTGGCTTGAACTGAGGAGTAGAGAATGTATGAGTATATGAAATACTAGACCTGTTAAGACTATATTATCTTGAAGAGCACAACAGACAAATAATGTAAATTTAAGAAGTCAGTAAGTGAGCTGCTGACCATGATCATATCATCCACACTCTCCTCTTCATCATAGGGCTTGTAATCAGGCTTCTTCTTTTTAAGCTCCACATTCTTCTCTGCTTTCTCTCTGTCCACTAGACCAACATTCACCAGCACATCCTCCTCCTCTTCCAAAACACCTGAACAAGACCATACAGTGAGAAATGATTAGTACATATGAAGACAAAGCCAATCCATTTCTGAAAATATCAACCAGCATTCACCTTTGTCTTGTAAAGTGAGAATAACAGTTTCTCCTTCTTTAAAGGACTCCATCTTGTGCTGCACTGCGAGACCTTTAAGGTCCTTTGAACCGTATGCCTCCTGAGAAAAAGAAAAATATAAAAAACTCACAAAAAATACAACCCTGCAGTGAAACTGACTAATTTATTAATAGGATCTAGACTGCAGTCTAATTATACAAATAGCTGTAAAAAAAAAAAAAAAAAAAAAAAGTCAAAATGTTAGTAAATCTACAAACCCTTTTGCTCTGTGCAAACTCTTGTTCAACCAGGTTGCTCACACCAAATTCTTCATCCATTTCTTCTAGGAGCTTGGCCTATGAGGATAAATAAAAAACTGTAATGAAATACTAGCAAAAACTGAAAAGAATAAAGTATGAGAGCCCCTCTCCGTTACCCTCTTTTCTGCCATCTCCTTCTCCTTAGCCAGTTTGCGACTCTTTTCCACCCATGCAGCAGTGTCATCTAGCCATGGTTCATCCTCTCCAAGCGTCTTCACCTTACTGAAAGTAAGACAAAGATTAAGAACTATCTGAATAATCGAATACCACACCCTTTATGTTCACCACCTCAGTACTAAGATTGAGCCTAGTAGACCTAAGCCAGAGACAGAACCTCTGCAGTTCATTCTTATTTAGATTAAATTAAGTACTTATTACATTCGTTCTTAATAAGGTCAAAGTGTAGATTGTGAGAGGTTCCTACCCAAGTTTCTGATTAAGCAGGCGCTTCTCTTTAAGTGCAGCCAGTTTCTCCCTAATCTCAGTCTGCTGTCTGATCTGTGCAGGATTGATTGTCTCAGCCACCAGGGGCTCCTCCTTTGTGCCGAGTTCTAAGATCAGACGATGTTCACATGAATAAGATACATAATAAAAGATGTGATTATTAGATCATGTTAATCTTGTCAGGCACTTATATCTCACCTTTTTTGTTCTCATTCAGCTCAAGAGGCTTCAGACCCAGTTTTGCTCTCAACTTACTGAGAGAAGGAAAAGAATTGGTTAGTTGTAAGAAGCAATAATGTAGAATTAGATGAAGAATTACAAGAACCAAAAGCTATTGTACACAAATGTGCAAAACAGCAAAAGTTTCAGCAACATACTTGGTCTCCTCAATACTGAGTGAAGCGTCCCCACCGGCAGATTTTGAAGAGACATCTGCAACTGAACCAACAGAGTAAAAAATATGTATGATGACTTAACAATTAAAGGAAAAACATTTTCATTTGAAACAACAAACTCTAGACATCAAAGGGTTTCAAAAGCAGCAGGTACATGTTATACAAAAAGAAGGGGCATAAAGATTTTTTTCCAGATACAATACCATTTTCATTTCTAAACTCAAGATTTGACATTTGATATTTCATTATTTAAAAATTTATTGTGTAATTCTTATTATACAATACATTGTTTTGGCTCAAAAATACAAAATACATTTAGAAATAAAGCACTGCAAAGTGGAATGCCTTGAAGTGATCTAAAACTCCAACTGAATTATAAATGCTCTGGATTAGGTTTAGAACTAGAATGCTCTTCTTAAGTCTTAAACGTAGGCAAATACAACATATGAATAAAAGAATTTTGTAAAAGATGGCACTGTGTCACTGTTTAACAAAATGTAAATAAATGTTGTTTTGAAAAATAAGTACAGCCCATGAATACTTTGTAGAACCACCTTTAGCAACAACAATTTTTCAGTCGCTCACAGCATTCTAGAGGAATTTTGGCTGACTCTTCTTCACAGGATTGCTTCACTTTATTAAGATTTGTAGCCATTTTTTATGCACAGCTCTTATTGTCCCACCACTTTATTTGGGGTTGAGGTCTGGACTTTGACTGGGTCAAAACAACAAATTGTTTCCTTTTTCCAACATAACGTTGTAGATTTGCTGGTGTGCTTGAGATCACTGTTCTGTTGCATGGCCCAGTGTCGGTCAAGTGTTAGCTGTTACATAGATGGTTAAAAGAGAGGTGTGCATTTCCTAGCGGGGTCCTTAACGTCGAGCCAGGGCTGCCTGTCAGTAATTACTATATAACACCAATACAGGTAGACAGTAAAAGTTAATGACCGTATTCCAGATTAGCTACGCAAACTCACCTTCATTTTCTTCGTAGGTCGGATCAACTTTCTCCTTTTTCACTCGTGGCTCTCCGCTGTTCTTCTCTCCTTTACTGCGACTCTCTTTCTCTCCTCGACTGCTCCTCTCTCGGGAGCGGGATCTTTTCCTCTTCTCCTTATCTCGGTTTCCATCCCTCTCCTTGTCTCTTTCTCTGTCCTTGTGTCTGTGTTTTTTGTGTTCACGGTGCCGCTCTTCTGGGTCCCTCTCCTTGTCCTTCTCTTTGTGTTTCTTGGATGAACCCATACCGGTAGCGAGTTTGTATCTCGATGTCAACCGAGTTAATTAGCTAAGCTAACTAACAAACTGTGCTAACTCTGACAACGAAGACCGAAATCTATTCGATACAAGCTAGTCACTCTGCTAACAAACAGATGCAGCTTCTGTATACAGAACTAAAGTTAGGTAACAAACGCCTTTCCACCAAATACTGACCAGACACAGCTAACAAAAACATCTACTACACAGTGTGTATAATGTTTGTATTACAGCGTCAAAAATAAAAGTTAAAAATAGTACAGAAGTAGCTACATAAATGTCCACACCAACATAAACATCGTCGTATACAGAGCGTCGTGGTTAAAAGCGATACTGCATCCGGGTCACTTCTACTATTCACTGCCATCTAGTGGCGAGGAGGCGCACTGCTGACACTACAGCTTACTGACGTCATATCACAATTAAGAAGAAAGACGTATAGTATAAGAACAGAAACATCTATTTTTTTTATGTTTCACTTGTTCTTTAAAACAATCTGAATAATTATTTTATATCACTGACTGGCTGGATATTATGAGTTTAGTGCACAGAACAAAAAAAAAAAAAAACCTGCAAACATTTTTATGGGCAAATTATATTATGGATTTAATACTTCTTATTGATCAGTATTTTAGCAATATTGAGGAAGGCTTTAGTTATTTTGCTGTGGCTGATTTGTGCTTTGTTTTAGAAATATATCTAACACTAACAATATTCACAGCAATCCTACACTCACTGGCTACTTACAGGTGTATCTAAAAAATATAACTGAAACGTTGTACATCACTGATTGTACATCACTGAACTTCCCACTAGACCTCAAGCAGCTTGGATTGTGTGCCTCTCTACTCTTCCTCGAAACCCTGGGATCTTGATTTCCAAAAAAAATACAAAATTTACTTTTCAGTGATCGTCTTATACAATATTCTATTTTTTTTAGATACTGACTTTTGGGTTTTCTTTGACTGTTAGCCATAATCATCAACATTAAAATAAATAAATGCTTGAAATAACCAATTCTGTATGTAATGAATCTATATAACACATGGTGGTGTGTTAGCATGTACAGTATTGCGCTGGTACACCTGGATCAGGCACAGCAAATCTACTGTAAATTTTAAACACTATGTTAGCTCACTGTCTACTCTACTACATATACCTTGTTGGTCTACCTTGTACGTCAAGTCAGAGAGAGTAGTTTATATGTTGCTGTAATGCACAGTTTGTTTTAGTCATATTCTAATCTTTCACTGGTGGTCACATGATGCAGTTTGCTGGATAGTTTTGGTAAGTGCACTATTTTTACTCCAGCCAGTGTTTAAAAACATCAGCAGCTCTGCGGTGACAGATCAACTCAGACCAGCGCCGAATACTAACACACCATCACCACCACGTCATTGCCACTGCAGTGCTGTGAATGATCAATCACCTAAATAGTACATGCTCTGTGGGGGTCCTCACCACTGATCAACAGGGTGAAAGGAGGCTAACAGATATACAGATGGACTACAGCCTGTAATGACAAAATGCACCTATATAGTCAGTGGAGCTGTATTTCCATTTACTAAGATGATGACCAGAATTTCATGCAAAACATTACAAGTCATTAAACAGCATTAAGCTGGCAAAACAGCTTAAAAGAAAAAAAATGACACATAATAGTAAAGAAATAGAACTCATTTATTGCAAGATGCTTAGAAGAATAAAAATGACATTATTTATGTACGTTATAATAACAATAATAGATCATTATTAATTCAGTATGTAGAAATTATTCTATATAGTATAAGTATATAGAACTTTTCAAATCAATGCTTGAAATAAAATAAATATTATAAGGCATTCTAAATCTTCAAGCAGTTAAAAGTGTCCTTTTTGCTAAGCAGAGTTCACGTTTAAACATTCTGATATGAAGACATTTATCTTTTTCAATGACTTTTATTTCAATGTTAAAATGTAAAAACAAATAAACAGAATATAAAATGAACAGAATATTTGAAAAAGCCTGTAAATGACTTGGATCAAGAACTATTAAAGAGAATAATTTACAGGTATGAATCATTGGCCTTACAGTGATACGATACAGAATAATTGAAACACATGAGTAAGGCTGCAGTGGCTCAGTTGGTTAAGGCTTCATAAAAAAGAAACAATTTATGACATAGTATAGCAGTGTTGTTTTGGTCTTGGACATGTTGATGCTTACTTATTCCCAAAACAAGAAGACTTTAAGAAAGGGGGTTGAATGTGTAAGGTGCTTTCTATGACTACAGCCTTTTGATACATTTCTCTGCCTAGTATAAGAGTCTTGAAAACAAAATAAAGAAACTCTTAATGTGCATGAATAAAGGCTAGTAATATTACATAAAATAAAAGACTTGAGCTGTTAGAACATTGTTTGAAACAAATGTCCATACAAAGGTTACAATAACAATGTATTTTACACAATGTCACATTGGCATTATGCCATTCAATTAATCATTTGCACTTTTATCAAAAGGAATTTGTTTTGTGCCAATGCTACTATTTATACACTCTTGCTGTTGAGAAAAATTGCATCCAAAGTGACAAGGTAAAAAAAGTATTGTAATTTAAAGTTCATATAAAACTCACTGGACAATTTGTATTGATCAATTCATCATGAAATGTTCACATAATGTAAAGGGTAGATGTGTGTGTTCAAATGAATAAGAAAAACTAAAAGAGAAAAAATGACAATATATAGTTTTAGCAGTGATATTAAATAAACTAAATGTTATACAAGAAATATGAAAACTTCACAAGCATCTCCAAAGTGAACCTAGTGAATTACAATAATAAATGAAGAACATTCCGTTCATGCATAATGACTTTTATAACATCAATAACCAAACAGCCTTTTGGGTCGCAGATTTATTATGCAAATAAACATATGCAAATTCCATGAAAAATACCTGGTGGCAAATATTCAAATCTGTGTTGTTTTTAAAAAGGCAGTGCTTCTGATCATTATACAAACCAGGTGTATAAAGTCAAAATCATAGTCTCTCCTCCATGGACCTGCATTAACACTCAGGCAGTGGAGCCTTCAGTTCCCTCCACAGTGTAAGCATTTCTTTGGGGCTCCGCTTATGTACCAGAAGCACTCTGCGGTAAGCACAGGGCTTCTCCCTCTCAGCCTCGGGTAAGTCAAAGGTCAAAAAGCCAGGGTGGTGAATAGGGGATGCCCCCAATCTATGGAGGCACATGCCCAAATAAACATCATCAATGGGGAACAAACTGACCCATCTAGAGACTAATCGCAGACGCATGGCCAACGCACCAGAGTAAACCACTCCCCCTCCACCCGCATACGTTGGGTACAGACCTGAATAGAAACTCTCAGGTATGAAATATTTTGTGTCGGCTTGACGACATGGCCAAGCATTGGGAATCACATCTCCCACAAGAAAATCCTCTCTTCCGTTGGTTCCATTATTTTCTTCTTGTGAAACAACTTGATGTTCATTCAGGTAGTCCAAGAGAGCTCCTGTTCTGACGAAAACATCATCATCCCCTTTGAAAATGAAGTGGGCATGCGGACAGTGCATGGAGAGCCAATCCCAGAAGAGTAAGTCCTTCAGGGTGAGGTTAAAGAAGGTGTCTCTAAAATCCCACTGTAGGATGTCTTTATGATGATTGCTCTCCACCTGTAAGAGTGCCCCCAGCTCTGGATAGGGTCCTGTTGTTGTATCCTGCCTTCCAAGCAAGAAAACAGTATGTACTTGCCACCTTTTCCCCCCTGTCTCCTGCTTTACCCATCCCCTCCTCCCCCATGTCTCCCGGATGGCCTGCCTGTTCTCAAAGTGACCCACCTGGGACTTGATTGCCATAATTAGAACAGGTACATTCACTTCAGTATCCTGCCTGGTGCAAAGGTCAGGCTGGTTTATCAGGAGAGTGTAGTGTCTACAGTGCATGGATAAGACAAAATCTTGCATCTGCCTTGGCATTGTATTAAAGTCAGGCAGTTGAGATGCCCAAAGATGGTCAGGACTACACAGAGGAGGACCATTAGTCTCATGCATGTAATTGGGGTCAGTGTTTGGACCTCTAATATCTGTGCTGTTACCTTTCAGTATTGGATTATGTTGCCTGTCCTGGAGGTGCTGAAGGCGGTTCCACAGAGCACCTTCTACCAAGCGCAGGTTCCAGAAGGTGGCGAGTGGATGAGGCGCTACAGCTCCAGAGTTTGACGTAGCTCCAGTGGCTACAAAGTGAAGTGGCAGCTGGGGTTCTGGAGTGTAGTTGACCGCGACAAATATGGACACCATGATGTACACAAAGAGATGACTCATCATCACAAATGGAAGAAGACACAGGCACAGGGCCCTTCCGCTGCACCTGCATCGTGCCATGGACTGACAACAGAGAAAATGAAATATGAGTACTAGGGACGAAACAGTACAAGAAATACACTCAGAAGAGAATGAGAGATGATCCTGTAGGTTTAAAACCTTTACATCTATAATTTTCATATGTTTTTATTAATTTTTCGTTTAAATGATGTGGAGCATAGACACCTTCATATTTGTGAATGAACTCAATTTTCATCCTCAATTTGGAACATTTTGGAGTGTCTGGCCAAAGCTGCCGTTGTTAAGTTTTTAAAAGCAGGGTTCCTAGCACAGTGAGGGCCATTAAGAGAAAGCCTCTAGGGGATTCAGTCTCCATGGTTTGGGCCCTAGGGGCTCATTATCTGTGCATGGCTGCTCATAGTCCACAGCATCACGCAGCCCATGATATTTACATCATGTACCTCAAGAGCACATTTGCCCAACAGATGGAAACACCTTGTTTACACGCTTTCCCCCTCTTAATTTAAAAAATTGCACTATTCTAGTGAGAAATGGACATTATGTAGTGCTGAAAGTGACTTTTTGGTTGTTTTCAAACTGTTCAATAACCTGATAACATCATTAAAACGTTTCAGTATTTTTGTGAGGAGAACTCTGTGTCACAAAAGCAGACTTTTTACACCACATTACCTTCTAATGGTCCGGTCCAGTGGTGATCCTTTTCCGGAGAAAAACGGTCACTTATCAGGAGCCGTATCTCGCAGACGCACCGACAGTTCTCTTCCACAAAGCGTTAGATTAGAAAATGTTCTCATACTGAACTCCTGAAGGCGAACTTGTGCTATTATTAGTACCAACAGAGACTTTCTCTGCGTTTAACTCAGCTGAACAAACACGGAGAAGTGGCTGCTGTAAAGTGCTCGCAGGTGGAAAGGCTGAGTAAACGTCCTTGTGCTACAGCTACAGCTCACTAACATCAGCAGCTTCTCACGTTCAGGGGCGGGGCCTGTCGTGACTCATGTGACCTGCGTGGCGGATTCAGGTACTCTGAGGCGTTTTAATCATACTGAACTCAGCTGTATGTACTCTAGCTACTGTTTTTAAAATGGATATGGACTTTGTACCTCTGCTAGAGAGATTTTTTTCAGGTATATCTTACTCTTGTCCAAATAAAGTCATTATAAGCTTATGTTGTTGTGAAACCACTCATTTTTAATAAATTACAACCAAAATCTCTTACAAAAGTACTATGAAAATGCATGGACATATTTACACACTACCATGATTGTATTACAATGGTACTACTACAGTACAACTTGTTTTATCAAAGTAATACAGCTAATAGTATTTATAATCATAAAACTGTTGTATTACTGTGTTGTAGTGCACTCTACAATATGGTTCTTTAGTAAAGAAAATGGTTCTATATTGAACCATGATCACTCAAAGAACTCAAAGGGTTATTTGCATGAGGAAATGGTTCTTTAGATTGATTAGGTATATGTTATAGCTTGTAATAATAGAGGAACCCTTTTTAGTGCTATATAGAACCATTTTCAAAAGGCTTCTATATAGAACCATGTACAGCACATTCTTCATCTACGTATCTGAAGAACCCTTTCATCATGCAAAGAACCTGGTGGGTTCTTTGAGTGTTCATGGCTCTATATAGAACCATGTTCTTTACTAAAGAACCCTTCAAGAACAAAGAGTATAGAAGCCTTATGATAATGGCTCAATAATAGCACCAAAATGTTTCGTCTGTTTAATGTTTGTCTGGTACACTACTATGATAATATAATCATACAAGTGGTAGTACTGGAGAACATTTTTGTAATTAAAATAATATTCACAATTATTAAATGCTGAGCATTATTTTGCAGCTGTGGCCTTGTGGTTAGGGCTCTGGTCATGTTACTGGAAGGTCGCTGGTTAGATCCCTGGGCAGGTCATGACTGATGTGTCTTTGATCAAGGCACCTAACATCCAAGTGCTCCCCAGGCACTATGGACAGGGCTGCCAACTGCTAGTATGTGCACAAAAGACTAATTAAATGGATAAATTAACATTTAACATCACTCAGGTATACACTCCATTTTAGAGCATGCTGGTTTGGTTCAGCTGGCAGTCTTTGTTTTGTACACCTGTTCTTGGGGTTCTTGGCTGAGAAACAAAGCCAGAGAAACAACAAGAAACAAAGCCAGAATGAACGATAAACGTGTGGGTGAGGGATGAATGCGTAGGTCGATGCTTTGCTTTTGCAAAATTAACAGTGAGTCACATGGACATGCCACCAAAAATCAGGCAGATGAACAATACTGTCTCAAAAATTTCCAGAAAAGTCTATGTTAACTGAATTGTACTATAACCAGGGCAAATGAAAACTGATGTTCCACTGTATGTGAGAAAATGGGGCAGAGTGAATCATTCTTTTAAGCCAATATTTAAAAGAAATACAATATTATTACTAGAGAATAATGTTAGACTACTTACCTTAGAGTAGTAAAAGTGGACTTGGGAATTATAGTACTAGTGATATTACAGTCATATGCAAATATTTGGACTATATTTGATTGATTCTCTGAGTGAAAACAAGGTAACCCATTCTCTGCAGCGAACACAATACTGTACATTTTAATACACAGTTACTCTTTATATGCTCAACTTAACATACAGTATAGAGGAATAAAAACTCAAAGTATAGCCTGTAATCCTTATATAAAAATATTTCATATTTTTCCAATGTGTTCAATTTACCAAATGAATAGCCGGTGTACATATTTACTTTGTTCTTTACTTTGTTGGATGTGGAGTGTGTTTTTTACTAAGAAAGTCGTCACAGAATTTGATTCTGCAGACTAAAGCACAGACAATTGGGTTTCACCCTAATTAAGCAATGTTTATCAAGTTAATAGGCTCATTGCTCATAGATATCGAGTTGTAATTGTAATCATAAGAGTTGCTATACAGTGCAGATCTACTAGACAGATATGATGAAGTCATTTAAATAAGCCAAACAATGAAACATTATTGTGGGAAAAAGTCTTTACATACTTGAAACAGATGATTTATCTGTTCTGCACATGGATGTTGAGGTAATAATTAGAAACATTAGAGGGATGCAGTAGAATAAAACAGTCTGCATTTGGTGTATTTTAGCAAAAAAATCTTACATTATCTTTGTATTAAATTGGGGACAGCGTACAAAATTTTTACAAAGTTTAGAAAAAAACTGGCAAAGTGTTATGGACTGAAATACAAGTAGACTACTGTCACCCTATATGTTTTGGTTAGCTTGTGAGCAGATGGAGTGTCAGACTGAGTGGTTTTCAGTGGAAAATGCTGAGTAATGAAATCTGACAGTATTGTATAACTTTCTCAAACATGACAGGCAGTTCTGGTTTCAAGCTAAGAAGCTGCAAATCATTAAAAAAGCCCAAATTCTACATTTATATTGTCTGCTTACGATATCTGTGTTTATATACCAACAGCAGTCATACTTTTACACAACCATTTTACAACCTCTCTTTTTCCTTTTGAATTAACCATGCTGGTTTTATACTCTGCATTTATGCCTGACAACTACTTTTTCATTGACTGAATCAAATGAATTGAAATACTTCTGTTGACTACAGTCTGAATGGGTGGGGCTAAACTGCTGTAAGCCAGCTTTAAAAACCAATCTTTAGTCAATAAATGAACATGAATTTAACTAATGAACTCCCATGACCTTCTGTACCACTATCTTCTGGTCAAATTTAACTCATGGTCACAGGGAAGTTTTTGGGAATAACAAGGAGACTGGAAACTAGGTTTTTATACTCAAATGTAAAATTGTTATAATTAAAATGTTTGATATAAAACTCAAACTAACACATGTCTGAATGTAGAATTTATTTTTTGAAAATATGTTTTAGAGTATTTTCTTCTTCTAAAAAGATAATTTGCTAATTTGGTTATTATTATTATTTATAAGCATGAGGCCATTAGGACAGTGTACTTATGCTTTACTGTACAATTCCTTCAAGGCAGAGAACATAATTTCTAAAAAAGTTTAATAAAAGCCAATGTCTTAAAGAAAGGATCTGGAAGTCCCAAAAGTCATGTAGGCCTGAAATTAACAATTGTCAGTGGCAGGAAAAACATGAAACCTACTGAAGCCTGCCAATTTGCCACGTACAGATTTTGTGTGTTAAAAACATTTTCAGCAGAAAAACATCAAAGCCAGGTTTTGACAGAATATGTAAAGTTCAGCAGACTTGTATGGACCGATTCACAAGTATCAGTGATATGAATACAACAGCGACTTCATCTCTACCACAATTGGTGTGACTGGTCAGTTACTTCACTGTGAAAAGACAATCAATATTTTCTAGTACAGGTGAATATTGAATAAAGGCCTGTTCCTCACAATTGAAAAGTTGTTTCCTAAAGAATAACCATGTGCTTTCATCCACAAATCCTGCTCAAGAAATTATTGAGAATAATTCAGTAAGGCTCATGTTCTTGACTGGTTAGAGACCTGGAAAGTATTCCACAAAGCAGGATTTCTAAGTTAGCCAGACAGCTTCAGCCCACTGTTGAGTATTGTCCAATAGGAAAGCCCTGTTGCTGTTTTCCCAGTGAACAGGTTTCACTTTGGGCTTAGGTTACCTGGCTAAACTGGAAAATCCTGCTTTGTGAAATACCCTCCAGATTTAAACTCTAGATGTTTGTTTTCACATCAAACACAAGCAAGCTTGGGAATGATAAAATGTAGCTTTTCATCTTCTCATTATTTAAAGCCACCCACAACAGAAAAGTATTGCCTCTTTTATCTGTAAAATCTGTATGTTTACCTAAAGGCTTTATAATTGTTGCTCATTTCTTTCAAATTATTTGTTGTTAAAACCAGATTAATGTTTTGCCATTTGGGGTTTGGTCCATTTTTTGTATAGAAGTATAGACCACTGAAGTTGTATCATCATCATGCCATCAGTAGAATGCATATATTAGAGGATCCATAATTTTTTAAGTCTGTGTTATATTTATTTATTACAGGACACAATGTCTTGTCATGTTTTGCCAGCTTAAATCCTAACAAGGATGTTTTCCTGACTACAGGATGACATGTGACTGGTCTAGATGCAGTGGGCTAGTTGGAGCAAATCCTTTCAGATACTCTCTTAGTTAAGAAAGGTGTCCCTCAGGGCTCAATCTTAGACCCAACATTATTTTCCATTTACATAAATAATATAGTTTTCTCTGTTCTGGACTTGCTGATGATACAATTCTTTAAGCTGTTGGCCCCTCTCAAGAAGATGTAATTAAGCAGTAAGCTTTTTTTTTTTTTTTAAAAAAACTTGAATCTCCTGATAAATACCACCAAGACCAAGGTTATGTGATTTGGCAAGAAGGGTTCGGTTCCTTGAATAGATCAAACTAGTCTCACTCTTAATGGCACTAAAATAAATCCAGTTACAGAATATAAATATTTCTGTATTTGGTTACACAGTACTTTGTCTTTCTCAGTTCACAACAGTGAATCAAGGTTTAAGAATCAATCTAAGGTTAAGTTTAAAATTGCTTTTGTTTTAATACAGACTGCATGCATTACGTAGCTCAGTTAAATTAATCCTAAATCAAATGATAATCCTTCCTATGCTAGATTGTAGTGATGATAAATAAAGATTAGCCAACAAAAGCAGCTTGCACAAACTGGATATACTCTATCATTCTGTCATTTATGTTGTTACAAATGCTCCCTTGAAACCTCACCACTGTTCTTTTTACATTTCAGTAAACTAGCCATTGTTGCACACCCGTCATAATATTCATTGGTACATTCTGATTTACAAACCCTTCTTGGCTTATATCCCACTTATCTATGTCAGTTGTTGCAGTCTTAGCTTTTTAGTTATAATTTTTGTTCTGCAAAGCTAATGACATTGAAAGTCCTGAAAACAAATTCAGTTTTTGGTTTATCCTCATTTCAGTCAGCTGCAACCAAGGTCTGGAACTTATTTTTAAAAATTGTCAGATTTATTTCAAAGTCGGCTTTTAGAAATTTTATTACTGTCTTTTTAGCTGATAAATGCAATTGCTATACAAATACTCAGTGATGTCATTTCCATTCTTATCTCAGTCCTTTATTTTTTTTTCTCTGTTTGTTGTTTTGTTTGTATATAGCTGTGCTTCTGTTGTCTCAAACATCTTTGCCTTTTTCCAGGCTGACATTGTAAATAAGAAGCATGTTCTTAATGTTTTTGCCTGGTAAAATAAAAGTTAAATAAAATTTAAAAATAAAATAAAAGATGCAAATATGTTTGTTAACAATTTGTTTAATAAAAAAAGAAATGCATGCAATTTTGCAGTTTAGTTTACATTAACTAGACAGTATATCCTGAAACTTTAATGTTTAGTATGCACTTACTGGCCTCTTCATTAGCTAAAGATAGCTTGTATCTGCATTCATTGTCATATAGGTGCACACTGTAGTTCTACAATTACAGACTGTAGTCCATCTGTTTATCTGCATACTTTATTACCTCCATTCATCCTGTTCTTCAATGGTAAGTACCTCCACAGGACCACCAAATGGCAGGTGGATCATTCTCAGCACTGCAGTGACACCAGTGAAGTGACTAGTGGACCAAAACAAGCTGGAGCAGCGGTTGAGCTTCTAAGTAGTAAGAGTAGTAGTATGAGGTTTAGCTTTAATCAGTTATATCAGAATATTAGGACCTCTTACCTAATAGTTGGAGCACCCACCCTTAACTTGGAATGTTCACTTAACGTGTTAATGACAGAGGTTGATGTGTGCTGGATGCTGTGGTGTATTGATTGCTCTGTACCACTCACTGGAGTCATCTTTCCACTATGGCATCAGTAGCACCACTGTTATACTGATGGGAATCACTCAATGTATAAGACATCCATTGTTGGTACACTTTCTCTATTGCAACTTTAGAACATGAAGTTGAGATGCATCTTCATCCAGTACCTTATCATCATGCCCCTTTGGACATCAGTCAAATCATGCCCATGATTATCATTTTTATGCTCTGCTACAACTGATAGTGTACATTCTTATTTATACATGCAGCAAGCCCTGTCACATAGCATCTGTGATGTCCTGGGCCAAGTTTATTCCAAACAAGGGGTGGTCATAATATTTTGATATGAGGGTGTAGTGTATGAAAGAAGTGGCTCAATAAAGATGAAATAAAAGTTAAGGAGCTATTACCTCTTAATAAATTCATGGCTAGGGCAAGCTGCAAAGACTTTTAGATTTGCAGAAGAATAGAAAAGCCATACATTTCATTTGCATCAGCATTTTACCTCCACAGCATAAAATGTCCAACCACTTGTATTTTCCAACACAGCATGATTAAAAATAGATAGATAGCTAAAAACACCTTCCTTTTCTTCCGTGACCAGGCAACGCTCTCTATTCAGAGGTCCTGCCTTTGCAAACAATGATACAGAGATAAGGTCACTATTTGAATGTGACACAAAGGATCTGTTTTAGCTGTGCAAAAGAAACCATTGAGAGAACTCAAAATCAGAAGGCAACCTGATGAATGAAGAGTTTTCTAAACAGCTATATTTCTTCTCTGCCTTACTGAGATTCATTTGTCTATCTAACTGTGGCTGGACAAACAATATATAACATACTATATATATATATATATATATATATATATATATATATATATATATATGTGTGTGTGTGTGTGTGTGTGTGTATGAGCCATGAAATACTTCCGCAAACTTGTTGTGAAGTGCAGACTTTGATACATCCCTGTTCTTTAAATAAAACAGGGTGCCCACTCACACCTGATTGTCATCCTATTGATTGAAAACACCTGACTCTAATTTCACTTTCAAATTAACTTCTAATCTTAGAGTTCACATTAACTGGGTTCTCTTTATCACTGTACCACTGTATGTAAATGTGCTGCCTTACATGACATGGGCCATTTTTGCCATTTTTCCAGTACATTTTGAACAAGGTTAAAATATTAACATGCAGGTGGTGGTGGATCATTCTCAGCACTGCAGTGACACTGATGTGGTGGTGGTGTTGTGCTGGTATGAGAGGATCAGGCACCGCAGAGCTGCTGGAGATTTTAAACACTATGTTAGTTCACTGTCTGCTCTACTAGACACACCTACCTTGTTAGTGCATCTTGTAGATGTAAAGTCAGAGACAATAGTTCGTCTGTTTGTGTTGGTCCTCTAGTCCTTCACATGATGCTTTTGGCTGGATAGTTTTGGTTGCACTATTCTCACTCCAGCAGTGACACTGAGGTGTTTAAAAACATCAGCAGCTCTGCTGTGTCTGATACACTCACACAGCACAACTCACATGAACACACCACCACCACATCAGTGTCTCTGTACTGCTGAGAATGATCCACCTCCCAAATAATACCTGCTCTGTGTGGGTCCTGACCATTAAAGAACAGGATGAAATAAAGTATACAGAGAACAGATGGACTACAGTTTGTAATTGTAGAACTACAAAGTGCAACTATATGGCCAGTGATATAACTTTGAATATATAAACATATAATTGAAAGCAGTCCATTTTAGTGATCTTTTCCATTTGTACTATTTTCAATTACCGGTAATGTTTTATATAAGGTGTCAAAGTTTGCAGTTTTCCAACATTTTGGAGATTGAAGTTGTATAAATTGATAATTACCATCTAATGTATCATATAGCAGCATCTTGTTTTTCCAGAACAATGAATTAAACAGTTTTACTGTATTAGTAATGCTATTTAAATAGGCACAATATGTTGTTTTTGTACAAAAATAATTAATATGACAAGTTATTTTAGTGTAATAGAACACAAAATAATACTGCAGGTCTAAAATGTGTCAATATATTAGACCTTTCCTTAATTATAACTCAACAATTCATGCCCTGTCACTCTCTACACACACATACACACACACCCATACATGCATCTTAAAAGCTCTTGTCCCAGTTTTTTGCATCCCTCTCAGGCACACTATATTCTAGCATTGTTATATCACTCTAATTCTGAATGCTAAAGTGGCCTGAGCAAGAGCATCCAGAACAGGAAGTCCCCACCCATCTTTCTCATTGACGCTGAGATGATTGGACTGGCATGAGGGCCGCACTGCCAGAGATGGTGTTTTGGATCCATGAAGGCCCTCAGAGAACTGGACGCGAGTTCATTACAGTATGTGCTCTGTGTAAAGCCATAGCTCTGCATCCTATTGATTTAACCCCTCTGGGCACTAAATCACAGCACACAGCAATCACACAGGACAACAGCCAACACTTATGTAACTTATGCTGAAGTGGGCAGGGTAAAATCCTGAATTGTCAATTGCAATCTAACAAAGCTCATTGACTATAAGCAAGAGCCCGATAATTTCCAAACTGATGTCCCTCCTGCTTTTGAATGAGCCTGTTGGTAGTGGGCTTATTTTAGGGTATTCTGTACTAGGATGCTATTATATTGATGCCTGGTTAGTTCTTTTACCTTTGTAGTTTATAGGACTGGCACCCATATTTAAATAGGAATTCAGGAGATTTACATATTTAAGTTGTTTCAAATGTAAACAAAGCCAATCATGTCATGTAAAATGGTGAACTACTACAAGTGGAACTAGGAGGGCTGCAGTGTCTGCAATGCAAATATAACTGCAGTATTTTATCTGCTAGCAAAAATGACCAGTGAACCCACGTCTTATGCACACACACACACACACACAGTAGCTAAATAGTTATAAATCAATTATAAATAGGTGCTATTTTGCCTTTTAACACCCTCGCAGCATGTTCAAAGCCACTTGATGCAGCAGCTTTCTATGAGGAATTTTAGAGGCATTGAATGCTTTGGGCATCTTGTTCCACTACTGTGAACAATTATGTACATTTCTCTAGAATGGCACACTCTGAATTACTATAACAAATAGTTATGCTGAATGTTTTTACAAAACGGTTCCAAAAGTGGGATTCCCATTTAATTATGTGAACTTTTGTTGGCAAAGACATTTGGACACAGCATATTGATGATTTGATGTAAAAAAATGTATTTCAACAAATCATTTTAAGGTTTCCAGAAATCTCCAAGTACATCAATGGTGGACAGATCTGTGGTAATACAGCCAACTGTTGTTTTTCCACTTCTTCTTCTAAAGAGGTATCATTCTCATAGTCAGTACTGGTAAGAATCAGTTTCTAATACTGATTATCCTTGTTGCATTAGAACAATATCACAGTCGCTCAATCACAGTAGGTTTTTGTTTCGAGTAAAAAAAAAAGAAAAGAAAAAAGAAAACAACAAAGCCCTCCTATCAATTCACAATGATAAAGCCAGTGAGGACAAAATGAATACACATGATACATCCAGCTGCACCCTACACAGTGGAGCATGGACACTGAAATCTTCGGTAAGTGGGGGTCAATGTAATAAAGTATAACATGCATTCTGATTACTCCACCCATCCATAAGGGACGGTGTCCTAATAGTTCTATACACCTCTATCAAAAGAGTCACTGATAAAATTGTAATGATCAGACAAAACATTGTCAACATATGAAAATATAACATCATCTCATGAGAATTGTTATTTAGAAGTTTAGCGGAAAAATCTGCACATAAAGTACAAAGATACAGCAACGCAGTACAACATCGTTGTTGGGTTAACTGGACTAACTTGTTATTACCCAGGGAGTAAAGGTAAGACACTGATAATAGGACAGCGCTCATCACACTTTATCCTCCAGGGCACTTCTTAGGGCACTCACTGTCCTCCACAGACTGATGTTGCAATAATCAGTTCAGAAAGATCATCCTTCATTTTGGCACAACTTAGATCTTAAAAAAAAATATAAGAAAGAAAAACAGGCATAACATGAATAGTCACAGAAATAGACACAGATTTACATGTCTGAGTAAATTATACACAAAAATGTACATTTAGATGTTCAATATTATGTGCAAAAAAACACACAGCTCAAAAGATTGCTCAACACAAATAAAAAACACTCCAAATGGTTCCTTGATCACACTTTAGAGTTTTTACACATTTTACAAATGGATGCAATATATCTGTCATCTTTTAGCTTCAGTCACTTTCTGAAGTTCATGTTTTCCATTTCCTGTTTGCACTGGAAGGTAGGACTGAATAAATAGAGAGGTAATCGTTTTCTAATGACTGGAAGAGCAAACCTGTGGGAAAAGAAGGCATAGTTTATTATGACATTGACAGATGCACGCTTGGTGAAGTTCTGTTAATGATTAATACACAAGGCCTGAGGTTGGGATTCCTATTAGAAATGGTAGGAAACATTCATCCTAAATGACCCTTCCTTCACCATTTCATCACTCTCTCATGTACATACACACTGTACTGCACTAACAAACTCTAAACAAATTCAAGAGCTCCCAAGAAATCACAATGCAAATTTCCTCTCCACTGTTTGGTGCTACACTGACTTGGAAGACAGTTACCATAGCCAAAGGCATTTCTGGAATTTTGTTCTCACTCCTAAAATATATGTTGGGTGTATATATCCAAGCAGGGAGGAACAAATGGCAGTTTTAGATAAAAAAGCTTATAAAGAGCAAAGGAAAGGTTTAAAAATTATACAGGTCATTGTATACAATGTTTAAGACAAGAAAAGAAATGACGGCAATACTTGGAACCAATTGTCTTGGAACCATTACCACAAATACAAATATTCAAGTTTAAGTACTTTTGTTGTAATTAATCATTGAATTTTTCAGCAGCATTTTTCTCTGGACAAAGTTCGCAAAGCTTGTCTGGTCTCTCAGAGCACTTTCACTTTTAACAACAAAACCAACTCCATCAGTTCTGGGTTATCAAAACCACCAACGTCAGACTGAGGCATACAAGATAACATAAAACTAAACTACGTTCTTTGCAGTGATGCCATAGAAGCAGTGACTCTTAGCTGAAGAATTAACCTCAGCAGTGATTCTTAGAAAATGTTCATTAAAGCAGTGGTTCTAAACTTCTAAACTTCAACAGTTTCCCTGTTTTGGGCAGAAACAACCTGAAACCTTCCAAGCAAGAGTGTCCCACGGAATTAAGTTGAAATCCAAGACCAAAACCTGTCCGTCTACGTAAATATCAAGTTATATATC
Organism: Crenuchus spilurus; assembly: GCA_036984385.1. Lineage (NCBI taxonomy): Eukaryota > Metazoa > Chordata > Actinopteri > Characiformes > Crenuchidae > Crenuchus > Crenuchus spilurus. Next base: position 64,396 of record BRDA01012881.1, on the reverse strand, counting down.
AATATTTTTGTTTTTATCCACATCAGTAACCTTTTAGAAACCTTTCTTTTTGAGATGGCATTGCAGTGCATACGTCTTTACTAACATGTTTCATGCCTGCACATTCTGGCTCAACTCATTTGCACTGAAATGCAAATCATAAACGTAGTTCTGGGAAGAGTAGATTAGTAGAGCCATAGCAATGGTAGATGAAAGCCCACTGCTTCAGTGAGGCAGATAAGAGCTCGGAGAGAGCAGACAAACCTGCAAGCAAAGACTGATGAGGGGAGGCTTCAAGGACTAAGGCTGAGAACTTCACAATATGCCGGAAGAAGAAAGCTTATCACAGTGAACTGAACTAAGCCTGGTCTTTATCACAGACTACACTTCCATATAAATAAAAAAAAAAAACTTTATAATGGTGCATAGTATTATAAAAAGCACTCTTCAGAGTCTACAAACTAAGAGGAGAGAATGTAAACAATGGACCAGAGGATAAGAAACTTCAGGAAGAATTAAAATGGTGCATGTTTTTCCACAGTCGATCATTAAAAGCAGATGATTTGCCTTCTGTCCTGAGAGCTTAATACATCTGGTTTATTCAAAAGGCCGCCATGAAAATGAGTGGCATCCGAAGCAAATTAGTAAAAATGACTGTAAGTAGCATACAATATAAATAACTATGGGTCTGGAGTAAGCACATTAATATAATCAAACTTGCCTATACTGTTTTGTTTCATTTCATCAACTGGGTAAATGTAGGCTACGTGCTAAACCTGGTATCAGGGATATTCATATTCAGCACTTAACAAGTACTCAAAGTTTCAAAGGCAAAACTTAATTCTCACCCAGTTAAGTACAGATTGATGCCATTATAATTGCACCAGATCAACTCCATTGCAACCTTATTTAGTCATCGTTAATATCTGATTGCTGATTTGACCACAAAACAAGAGCCAACACTGAAGATCCCATAGTACTGAAAAGGAAATGAAACTTTAAAGCAGGACTAGGGACAAACAGATTCAGAGCGACAACAAATGTGGTTTCCTATCAAAAATGTGGTTTCATAAAGTATATTTGCAAAATAGCAAATAAACAGTAGTGTCATTTTCCTCTTGTAAAGTGGATGAGAAGATCGGGAGAACATTTCCATCATGTGTCACTCATACCATCTCATACTGATTTCCAATACAGTAATAAATTAAATCCAATAAAATGACATAAAAGATGCTAAAAATAATAACATCTGTACTTGCACTGTAATACCCAGCAGAGATTCTCAAGTCCATAGGTTCATTAACAAAATAAATAAATAAACCCCCATAGAATTCACTGCTGTTCTTCTGTGCACCATGAAATTACAGAATGCTATACTGTTTTAAGTCAGTTACTCTCTCTTTTTCTCTCTCACTCACTCTCTGCATAATATTATCAACAAAACAAGCAAAAGCTTCTTTTTTGCTAATCATACTTTAACATCTTTGGAGATGGTTTCACAGAAAACCAAAAATCCAGGTACATCTAAAATGTTCAGTTATGAAACGATGTCCAAACTTAAACCATTTAAATCCATTTTTCTTCCACTAGAATGACTTTAGTCGCCTTTATCATGCAGTTCTATTGCACATCTCCCTCACAGGGAATTAAGACAAAGAATATAAAAGTTGAATCAAGTAACAAATGTTTCAGTAAAAGAAAATAATAGAAGGCAAAATAAACGATCATGTCTTGTATGAACTTTCTCAACTCAGCAGCCAACTTAGCGTTATGACTGTAAAACAGACACTGGGATAAAAAAATAAAGTGCGTTTGAACTCTCTATCGAATAATCTGTTTAGAAAAGTTCTGTGCACAGTGGAGAAGGTGTGAGAAATTTGCTACAGTTGGAGGGTCTCGGTATAATGTTATTTTCTCCCAGTTCTGAAAGACTTGTCACATCATTGTGTCTTTCTTCTGTGCTTGACAGCCAGGTTATTTGCCTTTGCAATGCATTTAAGCCCTGCCCCCATTGTTTGTACACACTGCCTGTGTCAATGAGGGTTGCTAGGTAATATAAAGAATATGAATAATTGTTATAATAACTTGAATAAATGGAGCAGTAATGCTTTAGTATGTAACATTTTAGCATTAAAAAACTTGGCACGTATCAATGTGAGGTTGGTTATACAAATGCACATTTGCCTACTTCTGTTAAAGCACTGTAATTATGCAATAGAAATACTCAAGAGTGGAGGTACTCCATTTTACTTTGAATGATTTCTTTTCTACCCAGGCATCTATACAGTACCCTCCCCGGATTGTATTTGATCTATTGTTGAACATCTCTTCACTAAAGACAACCCACATAAACACGTTGATGTAAATCTATTTTTAATATCCACTGAGCAGCACTCTCTCTTTCTATTCTGCACATCTTTCATTTTCCATTATATTGGCTCTTTCAGACTTGCGTCTCCAGGCCGCTCAGTTTGGGGATTAGGATTCGAGGTGTAACCCCAGAGTTGAGATCTCTCTCGAACTCCAGGAGCTGCCCCATGAAGTTGAGGTTTGGAGACACCACTGGCCGTCGACCCCGCACATATTTATAGGCATCGGTCATGGTCATAAGGGTGTGCTTCATCAAGTAAGCGATGACAATGGTTGCTGAACGGGACACGCCTGCTTGGCAGTGCACCAACACCCCCCGCCCATTCTGATGAGCTTCCTCTGAAAAAATGAGAGAAAAAAAACAAGACAAATATGAACAGCCATGTTACTCATCCAGTTCTTATTTTCATGGATTTGGCTCTCTGACATCTATTTCCTGTTATATTTATAGTTGTCCTATTATCATTTCTTATTAAAGAAAAGGAACAAAAACAAAAGAAATGCATTTGGACTTATCACGCTGTCAAAAAATCCCTTTGTATGCATCTCTTACATCAAATCAAAGACAAACTGAAGAAGGTTCAAAAGACACATTAAGCATGCAAACAGAAAACAACAACCAGAAATAGAACAAACATGTGACTCACTGTGCAAAAGCAAAGAAATATTCTCACCTATGAACTCAAATACCTCCTCAAAATACTGTCGGAGGTTCTGCTTGCTGTTATCAGTGGCTGGGAGCCTCTTGTAGCGAACCAGACCCGTATCCACATGGTAGAGGGGCAGGTGGGTGGTGACATTGACCACATAACCAATATTCAGCCGCAGCAGAAGGTCCAGGTCTTGAGCATCCCTCTCATTGCCCAGGAAGAGGAAAGGCAGAATAGGACTAACCACAGCATTCTCAACATCCGGGGTCATCACACTCTCATCTGACAGAGATGCGGGTAAGGAGGAGGAGAGTGGGAGGGAGAGGTGGACTGGCAGAGATAAAACAGAGGCCTTTTAATTATCCTGTCCACTGTGTGAAATAAATGCACCTGTTGTGCAAGTAAGCTAGTAATTAGGCAAGAATGTAAGAAGGTTTGTTTATATTGACAGAAAATCCCAAGCAAATAACTGCGTATGCATTATTGCTTTAATCCATTAGAAAACTACTAATACACATTTTACTTTCATCCATGAATCAGCCACATTTGCACATAATGACAATTGATTTATATGCAAATTAAAATTGCATTAATTCTATATGGCTTTGAGCATTCACGCAACATGCAAACATCATATAGTACTACACCATGGGGAAGATGTTGCAGAGGAACATGAATTTGTTCTACAAGTCTGTGTAGAGAATGTTTTATAAAATATGTAAGAAAATCACAGAATTTCAGACTTCATGATGTAAATGAGGGAAATGCTTAATCTCCTGCCAGTAAGAACTTGGTGTCAGTGACCCCATTTCGCAAGAAAAATCTAATTATTTCACATATTTTAATCCCTCCCTCTCTTATCCTGTTTGAATTCACATCATCTTCTGCTCCTTTCCTTTTTCCCGTTTTGCTATAATCCACATCTATAATTAACAGCCGTTATCCTTTGGCTCTTTAACAAAAAAGCAACACATTACAATAATGCATAAAAGACAGACTGGGACACAAACTGGAAATTTTAAAGTGAGACAATTAGGCAAAGGAGATTTTTTTTAAAGAGCAGAAAAATACATTTAGAGAGTGAAAGGAGAGTGTTTTCATTGTCAAACTTCTTTTTATTGTCAAAAGCAACAGTATTGTGTACCCTGTGTTGTGGCAACTTATTAGGCTAATTACAAGTATGACTTTTAGATTTGTAGCTGAAATTACATGTCATTGGGGCAGGCCTGGCTCTTTCACATTACTACCCATCATAGCTCAACAGTGTTATACTGTAGTAATGAAGACACTATGTGAATAGCATCAATGGGCAACAGCCTGGTCAGACAAGTCAACAAAGCCTAATGTTAAGAGCTCTATAAATATACTACATGAATATGCATTAAAAGGGAAGAAACTGATGATTTGCAATTGACCAAATAGTAACAAGCTCTACCTTACCCACCTTCAAGAAACTACAACAGAGCATAGCTGGGTATTATAAACAGTATAGGCCTTCATTTGCACTGCATGTCTTGCAGTACCATCCAAAAGCATTCTTACCTCTTCCATTCTCTTCCTCTTCTTGCTCTCTGTTGAGTGAGTTGAGGACCAAATGAAGTGACTGAGCTGAAGGTAAGGAATGTCCACCTTCCCTCTCTCTTCCCCTTGGTTTTGGTTTGATGAGGGTGCCTGGGGCAGAAGGTGGAGGAGAGAAAGAGGGTGGAGACTCAGGAGTGGGAGAACGAGGGGAAGGGGAGCGTGGAAGATCATCATCTAGCCCATCACCATCCCCCATTCCAGCATCTCCTCCCTTGTTCCACAGCCTCTTCAGAGAATCTCGGCCTTGGTCTCTGCTGCTTCCTGACCCCATGAAGTCCAATACTGCCATCTTGCCTTGCTGGAGTCTCCGCCGTCCTGCATGATCAGTCAACTGGGAGCGGGTGAACTCTAGAAGGTTCCGACAGTCAAGTATAACAGGACTGTTTCCATTGCTGCCATTCTGGTCATGGCCCATGCAAGACCTTCCTGTTCCTATTCCCATTCCTGCACTATGGTGGTTAGGCTGGGTTTTAGAGCGAGTCATCTTCTTTGCAAGCTCTTCAGGCCAAATTGTGCGCACACTGTAATCATCATCATCAGGTTGGTATCCTCCCATGGTATGTGCCCCAATGCTGTGGCCCAAGTTGGGAGGTTTTGCTCTATGAGGGTTATAAGTCACAACTATGGGATCACTGCTGCAGTAGCTGCAGGTGGAGCTACCCGTCTGACTTGCTTTGGGGTTGCAGCCACTGACACAACTCTGCAGTGCACGCAAGGGGGCAGATGAGGAGAGCGGGGTACAGGGTAGACATCCACCAACCAGTTTCTTACGAAATGCAGCAGGACTCTCAAAACCTCGACCTTCTCCTGAACATGATGCACAGCCCAAGGGTCTTAGAAGCCCTGTACGGCAGTCAGAGACAGTGCTGTTGGATGATGAGGTGTTGGTGGTGGAGGCAGTGGATAGACATCCTCCTAACGTCTTGAGTCCCATGGTGCTGTCCCCTCTCTTGTTTGAAGTTGCTCCTTGGGATTGGGAAAATGAAGAAGATGGGCTTCCAGTGCCACCTTGACAGCCAGTTGAGTGACCTCTACTTCCCCTACAGCGCACCAGCCTCCAACAGCCACAGTTGAATGGGCGAGAAAAGTCAATTGTGCAAGTGTGGTCAGGGCTAGGAAAGCCTCCACGGGAGGAGGTGGGCGAGAGAGGTAAGCCGTGGAGGATTTGGGGGCGTTGCTCTCTGGTACGGGAGGGACGGGTTTGACCGATTTGCTGGTAGGAGGACGGGGCCCGGAAGGGAACAGAGGGTGGGGTAACCGGGTAGTGGGTGTTTAGGATGGCGGCATGGGGTGATGGGACAGAGCTATGGTGACGGGGTAGACTGTGGGGGTTGGGAGGCTGTTGGACAGGTCCCAGTTTGGAGTTCTCTTTGTTACCCGCAGAAGGCACGTCCCTGTAGTTGGCAGTTGTGGAATGAGACTTTGATGACAAGTCTTCTTCTCTCGCTCGTCTAGATTTTGATTGTTGTCTTTGGGCTGGAACAAATTCCAAGACCCCACCTGGTGACACTGCTAGATGGTTCTGATGGTGGCTACTGTGCTGGGTCTTGTTCTGGCTCTGGTGCCTCTCAGCTGGCTCTGACGATTTTCCTCTGGGTTTCCTGTCACCTTGCCCTTGTTCCACATGCAGAGACACTCTCTTACTTCTGCTCTCTCTGATGCTCCCACCCCGAGTCAAACTGCTACTGCGCCCTTTGTCTGACTGTGTGCCTCCTTTGTCCACAGATACTTTAATGTCAATAGTATGTGTGTGCTTGTGAGGTCTGGGACCCAGAGTCACAGTCCCATTACTGTGACAGTGACTAGGGATCCGGGTGCTGTCCTCTGTGGTGGCACCTCGCTCGCCCTTGGCTCTCTGCACACGGGATAAGTGCCTGTGCCTGCATTCCAGGGACAGAGAGTTGGAGGGTGGATAGGGATGGGGTGGAGGAGGTGGGGGCTGTGGTAAGCGGGGTGGGGGCTCGTTGCGAGCGGTAAGACGTTGTGAGGAGGACTGGGAGGTGGTCGGTGGGGAGGCCACACGCAAGGCCAAGCTTTTAGGCCGCTGAATAACCACTATGCGCTCGTCAAGAGGGAGAGGAGGCATCTGGGGCTAAGCAGAGCTGCGTATTTATAGATCGGAAAGAAAGAGAGACATCACTCACGTTAGTCTAATAGCGCTTGCTAATAATTGTATATTAATCATTTTTTTAAATGCACAACATAAACATGTAATATATTTGTATGTAGAAGACTGCTTAGTATTAGTCACAGCAAGCACAATTACACAAAAAATTGTGATGAATAATGCACAGAAGCTAATCATAGTTTCTGTCAGTCATCCACAACCCTCCTGTTAATAGAACACCAAAAACAACAGAGTACAATACACAGGATAAAATCACAGACTTGTCAGTAAGAAAGACAATCCCCATAACACATAAGTAAATAGCTTTTGTGTGCTAATGCTTCCTAAACAAGAAAAATGTGAAAGGTCTCAAGACAGTGATTGCCAGAAGCACAAAATGACAGTCTTCAGACATAAATGAATGGAATATGTTGGTTAGCCAAGAAGGAAAGGAGTTTTTAGATCATGATAAATTCTTCAATTTAAAGCAATAAATAGCTAATAATAATAATAATATAAATGCTATATATCAGCTTATGATTTTTATAGTGTCGACTAGAGCTAGTAATAAGCATTATGGAATGTCAGAGGACAGTCTGTAAATAAGGAAGGGGGGGAGAGAGAGAGAGAGAGAGAGAGAGAGAGAGAGACAGAGACAGAGACAGACAGAGAGAAAGAGAGAGAGAGAGAGAGAGAGAAAGAGAGGATGGGGAGAACAAATACAAGATGTGACATGGCTGAATCAGCCATAGACCTCATGGGAGGGACATGCATGCAAAACTGCACTTAAGGTATACACATAAACTCCACTCCAGGACAAAGTCACTACACCGTGCTTTTAATCCCACATGCATACATCCACGCACAGAGCCTGGTGATGGTATCCTCATCGTCTTTCTTTTTTCAGCCTTGCCTTTTGTAGCCTGTGGTGAAGGGGGTGGTGGTTACATTGACCCAGATTTGTCATGGTGCAAGTCAACATCACTCTGATCACTTTCGCTCACACACCAAACACCTCATCAGCACTATCACACACACAAAAAATCTACATGGGTAATGAGTTTTCTTTACATCACTCTGAAGCCAGAACAGCACACTCTTGTACAGCATCACGTGTTTGCTTCAAAAATGTACAACATCATCATGAGCACAGTCACTGTCTAAGCACAACTGCTACAAACAGTTATCATATTTCACAGACCATGTGGAGAGTAATATTGTAGGAAGGTGAAACAGGAAACATAGAATGAATCCTAATGTTTCACAGAAAAAGCTAGTGAAGCTATTTTAGTGTATCTTCAATCTGGGAGAACTAAACCAGCAAATCTGATTGCATGCACTTTAAAATAAAGGATTGTTAAAGATTCTAGACTTGAATTTTATGGTTTTAGGAAGAAAAAACAGCACAGAACTCTTATTTTTAAAGAAGTGTCCTCTTAAAGGTCCATTTAGGAGTCAAAAGTGGTTCTATATTACACTATTAAGTACTTGGGAACTAATGGACTAAAACAAGGAACTAAAAACACTCATCACTGTCTTTAACGCCAGATGTTTATTAGATATAACACAGAGACATTTTCACATTTTTTAGTTTAACTAACAGGTCTGTAAAATGTTATATCTGTAATTTGGCTGGCACAGTGGCTTGGTGGTTAGCATGCTGAGGTTTTGTCCCCATCTGGGTGGAGTTTCTCCCCGTATCTGTGTGTGTTTCCTCCCACAGTGCAACAACATGGTCCGGTGAATTGGGTACTCTACATTGTCTTAGTGTGTGTGTGCAACCAGTGATGGATTGCTGCTTGGCTTGGCTAGGATAGTCTGTGATGCCCCAAGAAGGGGTAGGGGACTAACCGTGACCCTGATCAGGATTAACTGGATAAGAAAATGGATGGATATCTGTAAATCAATATAAAACTATTCAGCTGTAAACAAAAGCAGTGTTAAACTGGTGTAATTGGTTTGTATTAAAAAGCACTGAAATTTAGATTAAAGTACTGATAGTCAAATTTGAGTACTGAAAGAAAGAAAGAAAGAAAGACTCATTGGGCATCTGCGTTGATATTTGTGTATCATTTATATTCTGCTTTGCAATACATTTAGTCTTTCATGTTCAGCCATGTCCACTCCAGACACACATGCTCTAAACAAACAGCCTGCGTCAGATACAGGCCTGCTCCACAATATCCATGCGCGTCCATTCACACAGGAGCCTTTTTGAAACCCTTTACCGCCTGCGTTTATGCGTTTACAAATGTTCATCTAATTTACACACAGTACATTCTGTTTGCCAATAACAAATAAGGTGGAAAGCTGAGTAGGAGAGGATTTCGCGCATCGTCACACATCATTACGCTCATACAGCTCCAACCTCTCCGTCACTTTCCCTCACAGGAGAGAAAAGCAGCGCGAGCAGCTTCTGCACGAGCCTTTGTTCAGATCACTACTAACACTGCCCTTCAGAAAACGAGCACTTATTCAGTCAAATGTTTTTTACTGAGACGTTCAGGGTCACGTGACATCCATGTGTCGTAATTAAGACACAATAATACAGCTGAAGGTGGTCCCGGGCTGTATGCTGTTGACAAAATGATGTGTGGGGCACTCGTGTGGTAACAGGCTACCTGTTAAAACGCTCGTCTATAGTCTCTATAATAAACTATAACGCAGGCCTGGAAGAAAAGGCCACCAAGTCGCGCCTTTTGTGCTTTGCTGAAGTAAAAATGTGTCGATGCAGCGAGGCAAAACAAATCACATGCAGGCCTGAGAAAAAAAGACAATGAATTAGGGAGAAACACTTACGTTACACTCGGTATGTCCGCTGTATCATTTCTAGTGTGCTTCTCCAGCGCCTGTTCCGCTCCTCTGCATGATTACATGGCTAGTTGCGTTTTCTTACGTGCTGCAAGAACGGAATTGTCATTATTCTTTTTTAAAGAAGACCCCTCACACACGTTCCCTCCTGTGCCTTTAATGCACGCGTGCAGGATGCACAATTTCACCCCCAGCGTGAACCATTTTGTCACCGGTCGACCGTGTGTACGAGCGAGCAGCACAGTGTGACCGTAGGCGCGCGTGAACGTGCACCGTGGTGTGAAGCGTGCGCGCGCGGAGGAGGAGGATGAGGAGAATGTTAGCGATGAAGGTGGGGTTTCAAGAATGCATGACATCATCCCAGTTCAATGGCAGCCAAAAAAACCGACAAAATGTTTGTGTACGGAACGCAGCCATACTAAACTACTGTTTAGTCTTGAACAACGAAGCTCTAAATCTAAAAGCATTCAAAAGTGTCGAATGAAAAAATAAAGGCCAGCAATTGTGTTGATTTCACACATCTGAATCGTGAAATATTATTTCACTGTTCTGAGGAAAAAGTCTGGACGCGCGAGCTAATCAGATCAGGCTAGCGGGCGACTTTTTTTTATTACGTCACAAATGATCATGAAACACAAGATTGACTGGATTTGGATCATAAATATAATTTTGTTTATTTGTTCTAAACACATGGCCATCGGCACACTGTAACTGACTGAAAATAATTGTCTGAGAAACTGTAAAAATGCTCTACCCCTCCACACAAGTAATCTTAAGTACTGTAATCTGTAAAATGGTCTTGAATTCGTTGTTTTTGTGATGTCAAACCACCGGTGGCTACACATTTAACCTGTGGCCGTTTATCCTCAATTATTATTATTTATTTAATTAAATACATTCTGAATCAAAATACAAGAAAAATACAGAATATGGATACTTTAAAACTCTACCTTAGTCATTTCAGAACTTCAGAGCAGTGAGTTGATCTACAAGCTACCAGTAGATGGCAGCAAAGTTTATTACGTTACAGTCAGTGAAATGTAAGAGGAATTAAGAAAATCAGTAGTTGGTGAAAATACTAACTAAAACTTGCTTAAAATACAATTAAAACTACAAAAATAAAATAAACTATACTAAACTAAAACAACAAATAAAAACAACTAAAAGTTGCTTGATGCAGTTGTTGTAGTTTATTTTCTTTCTTTTTGTGCATACCTTATGCTGGTTGTCTGAACATGTTTGCAGACATACTGTAAATTAGCCAGAAAATCAGAAGATTCCAGGTGTGCTGGAAGCTGCATCGAGAAGACAGAGTTGCATTACTGTAGCATTATATCTATATATCTTTATCAGTTTATGTTTTTTAATCTATATGTTATTGCGTGTATATATGATTTGCTTGATATTACTTACTGCATTATATTGTGTGTATTTCAGAATTATTCTTAGCCAAAAAAATTGCAAAGATAAAGCTTTTGAATTTGAATATACTGTAGTATCAGAGTCTACGCTCACCTGGATAAACCGGCCAGCATAGTGAGGATCATGTTTTTTTTTACTTCTCCAGTGCATTCAACACTATCCGGCCTGCTCTTCTGGGTGACAAGCTGACTGCGATGCAGGTGGATGCCACCCTGGTGTCCTGGATTGTAGACTACCTAACTGGCAGACCACAGTTTGTACACCTGGAGCACTGTGTGGCAGACAGAGTGGTCAGCAACACTGGGGCTCCACAGAGAAGTGTCCTCGCTCCCTTCCTCTTCACCCTCTACACCACAGACTTCAGCTACTGTACAGAGACTTGCCACCTTCAGAAGTTCTCTGATGACTCTGCAGTAGTTGGATGTATCAGCAGGGGTGATGAGGAGGAGTACAGGACGACGGTGGAGGACTTTGTCACATGGTGTGAGCTGAACCATCTGCAGCTCAATGTGACAAAGACAAAGGAATTGGTTGTGGACCTGAGGAAGGACAAGGTGCAGGTGACCCCTATTTCCATCAGGGGGGTCAGTGTGGACACTGTGGAGAACTACAAATATCTTGGAGTTCACATTGACAATAAACTGGACTGGGCTAAGAACACCGACACTCTCTACAAAAAGGGCCAAAGTCGTCTCTATTTTCTGAGGCACCTGACGTCCTTTAACATCTGTAGGACCATGTTAAAGATCTTTTATGAGTCTGTGGTGGTGAGTGCAATCCTCTCTGCTGTTGCATGCTGGGGCAGCAGACTGAGGGTAGCTGACGCAAACAGACTGAATAAACTGATTCGTAAGGCTGGTGATGTGGTGGATGTTGAGCTGGACTCTCTGTCGACAGTAACAGAGAGGAGGATGCTCTCTAAGCTGCAGGTAATTAAGTACAATGTCTCTCATCCACCCTACAACACACTGGAGAGACAAAGGAGCACATTCAGTACTAGACTCATTCCCCCAAAATTCACCACAGAGCGTCACAAGAGGTCATTCTTACCTGTGGCCATCACACTCTATAACTCCTCCCTCAACAATTGATCCTGTGGTTCCACTTAACCCAGGTTCATTCTTTTCACATACACTGTCATTATTTATATTACAAGTCATTCCCACAAACAACATTTAATGTGTATATACTGCTTTACTGATTTCTGTACTGATGTAAATAAGTGTATTATAATTAGAATGTTTTATTTTATTTTTTTATTCTTTATTCTCTTATTCTCTATAATAAATTATTCATTCTGTTTATTCTTATTCTATTATATTAATGGAGAACTGTAACTATTTGTAATTTCCCTCTGGGATCAATAAAGTATTTCTGATTCTGATTTCTGATTCTGTTATCAGTTCCTGTGACGAATACTGTAATATCTGCTACATAATAAAAAATGTGCCGTGGAGTGAGTTTTCCCTTCAGCAGTTCACCAACAGGAATTTTTGGTGGTGTTGTTTTTTGAGTAAAGAAGAAAATATGTGCATTAGTTGAACTGAGTGTTCAAACTATACAAAGAATTGTAATTTATGTAGTCACGATTCTTATATGTACTTGCTGAGATTATTAGAAACGGAAAACTTACAAGGTAGATACAAGTGGAAGTCAAATGCATCTGTAAAGTGATCCTGATGGTGTGAACGCTTTCACGTTAAAAGTCGTGCACAGACGAAAGGTATCAGGGCTTTGTTGCAGTCATGTCTGGGTGTAAACAAATTGGAAGAAGCGAGCAGATTCTGAGGTAATGTGCAACAGAAGACAAACAGATGCTAAGGTTGGGTAGATCATAAAAATATTAGCGAAATCTGCTAACTCTGGTTATGTATATTTACAATGTATATTTTTATAATATTAAACTATATAACGAGCGACGTCATTGCACACGGGAGATTGGTTGAGGACTTTTATTTTGAAATCTGTAGGCGCGCTTGTGAACGCTGTGATTCACATTTGTTTCTTGAACGCAAACAGGCAGCGGTGTCCGAACGGGCGCTGCAGTGAGATCAGCTAAGCACAGCTTCGAGTTTCTGCTTGTATATTTAATTCGGCCTTTAGCGCGATTTATAGTTTGAAAAGCGTTATTGGCTGTCTTGGTGCAGCTAAATCCCGTCAACACGACTAAAACTATAGAAGGCAGCGAACTATTCGGAGTAAACCGGTCAGCCAACGTCGTTAGTTAGCAGGTGTTGGTATGATTTTCAGGCAGCGCAGTCGGGGCTGCTGTGGAGGCATCAGTACTGTTGGCTAACCCGTCAGCTCCACAGCTAGCTAACATTCCAAACTTATTTTTACGTCGAGACTGGGATAACTATTACTTTGGTTTAGGAGTAATAAATGGCTGATTATCTACGGTCTCCATCATAACTAACCGATTAGGATTTTTCCACCTGGCCTAACCTGGAATCCCCGGACTCGATTTACAAAGCTACAGCTCTTCGTTACACTAACCGGGCTTTCTTATCAGCTAGCTAGATTATTTAGCTAATGACTGCCGTTTTGTCAGGACTGTCAACAACCGAGCCTTATGTGAAGTTAAATGCTTCATGAGAAATTAATGTGTCTAAGTTACCTGCTAACGTTAGCTTGTTAGCTACGTTTAAGTTATTTTCTAGCGGGATATTAAATTGGACAGTTATATTTGTATAGTTTCAACGTGGCAAAGCTCACCCTCTCAGTTATTCACACTGCAAGCCAGTTAATTATGACTTGACTAGCCGGATTCACCAGCCTTGCTGTGCTAGCTCGCTAATTACTTGAGAAGCGCAGCTGGTGGCTAGCTCTGTTAGCTGACCTGTCGCTGGACTTCGGACAGTTAGCACTGAGCAACACCGATGTCACATTTGATTGAATTTTGAGAGCCGTGAACCAATTTCTAAAGCTCAAATGACAACGAGGACGTCGGTTCTACCTGTAATCGACAATTCAAGTAGCCAGGTAAGAGTTTATTTATGTTACCTTAACTTCATTGACTAGCTACGTAATTAGCGCTGCTCTGTGTTGAGCAGAGCCAAAGCTAACTAGCACATCAGCGCGGACAACAGTTGGTTTCTGTTTCAGCTTCATGTACACCAATACAAAGTAGCTTTTCTGAAGTTTATCTAGTCTTTATTTATAAGTAAACGTTCTTCGTGATTGGAGTTTTTATTAGAAATGACTGGTTTGTTTAATGCAATGATATATACATGTAGGTGTACAGTGACTCGTCTGTGGACGCCTGGCTGGTCTTTAAGCTACGTTAGCCATTCTTAGCTTCTGATTTCCTCGCCTGTGTTGTAAGGCGGTTAATGTTTTCCATTCAGAACTATTAGTCTATCTGCAATGTGCATCTACAGTTTCCCCAGAGACTTATATAGCTAGCTAGTTAATAAACTACTCAATCATTTGCTCTTTCAGTGTATGTCCCTGCGGTTCTGATTATCTATTTCCTCTTTTGTTGAAAATATGAAGTGTTTGCATGAAGGCATAAAATGTCCCCTTTCTGTGCTTCAGTGTGGTTGCTTTTTCCGAATGACAATCAACGCATCTTATAAGCTGAAAAAAATACTAAAAAACATGCAATGTGAAATGTGTTGATGGAGATTTTTTTAACAAATTTAGCACCTTTTCACATGCAGTGCATATTTATGCAGTTGAATAGTTCATGTTGGGTGTAGTTTAATATTAGCACTATTTGTGCAGTTAGCTTTTTAAGACCCGTCTTATTTTTGCAACTGTTAGTGATACAAATGTTTTTGTTCTTGATCCTTTGTGCAGAAATCTTTATTGCAAGCAAGCAATATTGACTTGTTTTATTCTGAAGGGGAGTTGGTATGGACACAGGAGCAAAGGGTTTAGACTTTAAATTTATGCCTGCTTAAATATGGTTCAAATATTTTTCACGTTCTGAAGTACATGCTTTAACTGAACACCTAACAAACATTATTAAAGGTCATTTGGAAAGAATGTCAGTCTGTGATGAGCAATAAAGTAATATAATAAAAATATATATATATATATTTTCCACTCTAAACCTTAATTTTTTTAAACCACTGGCCTGATAGGTATGTAATGCAATATGGCATATAGTTCAGCTTTTGTTTTCAAAGTACATGGTATAACTCGTGTTGATAATGAACAATGTAGGTGGTACAATAGTGTTTCCTCTGCTAATTTCTTTGAAAAACCTAAGACTTCGAAAGGGAAATTCCCTAGTATAGAATTTGCTGTAGTCAGATTGGGCATGTACCAATGTCTCAGTGTATCAAGTTGCAACCATTCATTGGTGAATACTAACTGATCCTTCTTCAATGTCATGATTTGTCAGAAAGTAGTGGGGGAAGTTTAAGAAAAAATGCATTTTCCATATGTGTGAATGTACAGAACAGCTTGGAAGTTTTGACATATTGATGGATGATTTTGGGGGAATTATGTGACTACCATTGTATTGTTCACTTTGTAATAAAAGTTTTCCAGTGGTTTTTCATACACTCTTCAAAAATACAGGAACACTTAATCACAGTATAACACAAAATCAGTTAAACTTCAGAGATATCAATTTCCAAAGCATAAACAATTGTGAAATATTTTCACTTGCGTTTGTGCAAATGAAAGTGATGTGAACTGAAGAGGCAACAGTAAGATTCCAAAAAGGAATTGCTATTGTAAGTGATGACCACAGACGATTACTCTCCTTGTATTTTTCCAGACTGATCCTTCTGTAGTTTTGCTATTGTGCTTGTCCCTGGTCACATGGGATAGTACCTGCAGCCCATTTAGGTTGCACCACTAGTCTAGTTCTTCCAGGATGGCACATGGATGGCATGGATAGGGCAGTAAAAGGGCAGCATCCCAGCAGCAGGGCTGGTATATTCTCTTTTGGCCAAGGAATAGCAGCAGGATTGTGGTGGTTTTGTAATGTAGCTTTTTGGTGTGTATGACATGGAAGTTCATACACCATTATGACTTGGTATTTAAGCAATTTATTTATTTCATAACCAAAATGAAATTATTTCCAAGCCTTTGGCTTCAATGATTGTTAATTATTAAGGGACAGCCTATTATTTGCTTTAAAAGGGTTCTTTAATGTTATGAAATGTTAATGACGCATACCCAGTCACCACAGGAAGTGATGTGGCTGATGTGGCTTCTGTTGTTGTACTGTATACAGAAAGCAGTTGCATGTTGCAAAAGGCAGAACTTGATGATAAAATCTACAATACAAGATGCAAAAATTCCACCATTTTATTCAATATTTCATATGCCTCACTACTGTGTTGCATAACATTATATTGGACATGGTCTTTAAACACATGGTTACGTTCCAAAATGCGGATTAGACAAACTGGCTTACTGTGGTAACATGGTGATGGTAAAAACTTATGTACTGTGGTGTAAAAAGCTGTTGCTCAACTCCATGGTCTCAGACAATAAAGTTTGCATGGCCTTCCAGGTTTTTTTCTTTGTTACCATGTTAAAGACAGTTTTGTGGCCAAAATAAAAATGACACTATATTATACACAACTTTTCTGAACTTTATTTGACAAAGATCGATGTTTAATTATTGTTACTATTTAAAAGAAAAATGGTTTCACTTTATTCCCCATAATACCAAAGAGTTCCTGATAGGCCAGCATGATATCCATGATGTGCTCAGAATGCTGTTGTTCAGTCTGAAATTCTCAAGATATCGATACACTGTCTATGAATGCTACACTGAACCAATATTTACTGCTGGATATAAGAATAGTTGACCCTCGCTATGCTATTTGAAACGGTTATCAAACCAACTTTTACATTTGATAGAAATTGTCATTTCATACAGGCAATTCATGCTAAGTGTGATTTGCTTCTCAGTTTCCCGTTGTGAGATGGATAGATCCATTCGGTAGATGGATAGATCCAACTGAATAGATCAGTGTTTTATTTGGGCATTGTTGGTTTGTTTAGTACCGCTTAGCCTCAGTGTCCTTTGTTGCACACATTTTATACTTCATTTGTCCAGAGAAATATTTCCTGTTAAGCTGGGTGTGGGTCAAGATGTGTTTCTAAAGTCTGTGTTTATTATGAATGTTTATGTGAGTTGTATAGAGACTGTTGTTGTGTAAGACATGTTTTCTCTGAGGTCTATTTCAGTGTTTTTACCTTTCACTCATTGTAGTACAAGAACGTCATGAGCAGGGGTGCACATAATTTTTTTGGTCTAGTTCTCAAAGGAGCACCTACAGATGTTGCTTGGTGCTCACCTTTTACAATGCTCGAAAATACTACAAGCATTGATCATCACTACCCTCCTGACATCCACTGTTTGGAGCCATGCTATCTCCTGCAGCCATTTTTAAGCGAATACTCTTTTTTTACCTTCAGTCTCAGTCTGGCGTTTCTTTGGAGGTGGTGGAATACCAAAGTAATTACTTAATGTAGCTTGTTTCCTGGACATGCTGATGAGTCGGTGGAAATGTTAAAACCAGTAAAAAAAATAAGCTAGTGCTACTTAACAATTAACTACTCTCTTGAGCCCGTCTACGTTACCGTCAGGGTTGCCAGATCCATAAAAATTAATCAGGCAAAAGTCTGCTAAAACCCGCCCTTCAGAAGCTTAAACTAGCCCAAAATAAGTCTGTCACACATTTGAAGCAAATGGCAAAACAACTAAGAGTGTTTGACTTAGTATTTGTTTATAAGGGATTTATCAGTCCATCAAACCTTTTTCTTTATCCCAGTCCTTGCAAATATACCACCTCCTGTATTCCCCATTTGTGACTTTTTCTTCACCTTCTCTCTGTATCTCTCTCTCTCTCCTTGTCAGGCTATCTTTCCTTATATTATGTTCTCTTCCTTGTTATTGTTGTATTCAAACTTCCTTAGTGTAGACTTTCTACACGTTTGCCCGCTGTGTTGAAGTAATATCCAAGGCAACCGGCCGCGGCAATTTTTAAAAGTTACCCAATAAAACGCATCCCGCCACCCTTGAAAGTTCACCCTTGACTGGATTTTCAACAAAATTTGGCGTGAAAACCGCGAACCTGTCAACTCCGGTTACCGTGGCAAAACATAATCAAGTAAATGGTGCGCAAACGCGCGTCACGTTGTAATTCACGTTGCGCATTGTTAATTTTGACCACGCATGCGCACCTGCGCACAAGTTATGTGCATCCCTGGTCATGAGCCACTACCTTGATGCAGGTTGTTGTCACTTCAGTGGAACAAATTCTGTCTTTTTTTATTTTTCTTATATACACACATTATTGATGTGCAAGCCCATCCTGAATATAGCTGCTATATTTAATATCTATGTGTTAATTAGCTGCTTGCATGCTTCATGCCATTCTTCTTTATCTAAAATAACATCTTGGGAATAAAAATCATTCTTCTAAAATGCATGCATTAAAATTAGTAAAACATTACAGTGCTGCTATGTATCACTTTCCTTGTTATTTACATTACTGTACTGAGAGAGCTGTCATCTTATCTAGATTTAGAGATGTAGGTTTTTTGTTGGCAGTATAAAAGCATTGTATTCACACAGAAGTAAGCAGATAAGCTAACCTGTGTAAAGGTTTTAATGTTCCTTGGGGTCCCTGCTCCATAGGGACAGCACCATAGTGGTGTTTCACTCATGGGAAGGAGGGGAAGTGGAGGTTTCAGCTGGTCTCTATTTGTGTTCTGGCTTCTATTGCTCTGCTCTGGAAATAGCTGCGGTGTGATATTAATACTCTGATAAACGACAAGCTGGCTCTCACATCTCTTTTATTTACCCCTCCTGCTTATGCTAACGCACTGTTTGCTTTCTTCCATCTAGATCTGAAAGGAATTTTTCACATTTGTATTTCAATTTTCTCTTTCTTATGCATCAAAAATCAAAAAGTTTTGTGTTCAAATGTGCTTCTTTAATTTTGAACACAAGGTGCAAGTGTAGCGTAGCTAAAAAGCAGTGCAGAAGATTTCACCTAACCAAGACCTCTATTCTACTGGGATATTTTCCTCTTCTGAAAAACTAAAGAAACATGCTGTTGACATCAAACTTTTTTTTTTTGATGATCATGTGTTTGGGGTATCAGGGAGGAAGTGTAAATTTAATTTTATTTGCTTGTCTGTGTTGCCTTCTTGAAATAAACATGATGCATTTTATTAAACTTTTCTCTTTGTAAATGTGTGTTTTGTTGATTCATTTCACGACTCGGATCTGTTCATGTTGTCTTGGTGACTCCACCACTGGTCAGAACTTTAAGCTGTGTCCTGCAGTTCCTTTAAACAAACAGGGGGTTCCTAACACCACAGTGATGAAGTTGTGTGTCCCAGCCAAGTTGTTTGTGTGTGTGGGGTGGGAGGTAAGTCGTATGTCATTGAGACCTGCTGGTACTGCTCTGGTCTATTTGGAAAAGCCATGTGTGAGACAAGAGGCGGCAGTAAGGCTGAAGTGTGTGTGTGTGTGTGTGTGTGTTGGAGGTTCGGGGTTAGAACTGTTTTGAGCAACAGATCTCTATGGCAACAGGAAAGTTCTAAGAGACGCTGGTAAGCGAAGGTGAAATTCAGCCCTTCAGATTGCAGCATTGCTTCTGTAGTCATTCAGCTTCTCACGGTCACATGGCATTTCTGTTGTTCTTATGTATAGTCTACAATGTGTTAGCCATACGTTTTCGTCAGACTTACATTTCAGCTCAGTGTTGAACCATAAACTGGTATTTATCATTAAGGCTTATATTTATGTTGACCAGTTGAGATGGAGAATGCCTCAAATGTAGCTTTGTTTTTCCTTCAGCTCAATTTGTCAATAGACAAAATGCGTATATACAAAATTTCATGGAGGGATCTGACAATTGGAGGCTTTTTTGATTTACTTTTGCTGTTATGTTTCTCTGTTTCCCTGCATTAATGGTTGCAAAGGTTAGCTGCTTTTGTTAAATAACACAGTAGCATTGGACAATAACCATCCAGTGACATTAAAACTGTCTAGACATTTTCATCTTAATGATTATGTAAGAACTGTATTTTTTGTGCAGATTTGCTTTAACAGTAGTGCTTCAACTTTGCAGCTTGCATGATTACGTCTTATATATATATATATATATATATATATTTTATTTATTTATTTATTTGAAAACATTACTGTGAATTTAAGATCTGAGACAATGGGTAGATTGTGAATGTGGTTACCACTTTTGTGGTAGAGAAAAAGGAAGAAGTGGTGTTGGAACAAACTGGTTTTTCAAGTAGACAGGTAGAGCTAGTTTGTCTGTACAGCATAAAAATACTACAATGTGGTGTGGTTCTTTTATGCTACAGTAAGCTCACTACTCTCTTACCTACTTTGAGTTGAGTCTCAGTTGTTGTTTTCCCATAACATATATTGCAGTCTTGTAAAGACATGATCAACAACAAGCTGAATTGGGATCTTTTTGTGCTGTTGAGTATCCAGGCTCTACTCAGCCTATGAACTCATTTAGTTATTTGCACCATTTAAAAAACTGTTTTCCATTAATGTTGTAAAAATATTAAATTTGTAATGAACAATCCATAGTGATGACAACCATTAAATAAAGGGTTTAATAAGTTTTTTTTACAATATTATTTGCTTGAAAAGTAGATTGTGGATGTCTTGAAGTTTGGTCATCAGATTGCCCACCCCTATTTGTATAGCAGCCTGTATAGTGTAAAAACTCGCGCGCACACACACACACTAGTGCATCCCATAAAATGTGAATAACATGAAAAAGTCATTTTTGTTTTCATAATTTAATTCAGAAAAGTAAACAGACATGCATTTTGTATGCATTACATGAAAAGTGACATTTAAGGCCTTTTTGTTTGTGGTGTTAGGGCTTTATAGTTCATGGAAAAAGATATCCAGTGTCTCAAATTGATAGAATATTCCATACGATCAAACAGAAAAGGATGTACAGTACAGAAATGTCCAGCTTCTGACAAGTATATTCAGTACTTGGTTGGGGCTGCTTTACCACAAATTACTGCATCAGCGCAGTGTGGTGTGAAGGCAGTCAGTTGCTGGCAATGCTAATATGTTACTGAAAAAGAACACGTGTTACTTAAGAAAAAAATAGAAATTTGCCCATGTTCTATCAAACATTTGGCAGTAAAGACAATGAGTTTTTTGTTTATAGGTAGATCATCAATTTGTAGGGATGCACCGATACCACATTTTTAAAAAACTGAGTACAAGTACTTACATTTAAGTACTTGCCGATACCAAGTACCAATAAGAGTACTAATAAATATCAATACTTACAATTAAAATGAAA